>JAPEVC010000090.1:0-132577 GCA_027946555.1 Gnomoniopsis sp. IMI 355080 | reverse complement strand
ACCACAAACCATGCCGCCCCCCAAGGCCGCACCCTCCTGCTCGCACCGCCCTCCGTCGCCAGCGATGGCGCCTACTCCCTACCGACCTCCGACCGCGCAACGACCGACCTGCAAATGCTCGACCGCCTTTCCGCCGGCCTCGTGACCCTGCCCGCCGAGACTTACGCCCTTGTCCTGCTCCTCACCGACGCCGATGGCGCCAGGCACGCCGAGGCCACCGGGCTGCTGTCGCGCGACGTCTTTGCCGCCTTGGTGCCTGCCATGCGCGCCGGCGGGAAGCTGAGGACACAGGACGGCACGTTTGGTGCCAAGGAGGTGCGTGAGGCTGTTCTGGCTGGATTGGTGGAGAGAGAGGGCGAGTTTGAAAAGGTCGAGGAGGAGGAGGTCGTGGTACCGCTTAGATTTGGGAAAAAGAAAACAACCGAGGCAAACAAGAGCGAGGGTAATGCGAATGGCGCTGTGCAGAGCTCCGCTGGCCCTGCCGTCAACAAGGTCACGATCGACATTGCTGGGAAACCCACCACTCTGGATATGGTCCCTCCTGCTGCAAAGGCCGTACCGGCTGGTGTTGGCTTCGACTTTGGCGATGACTTGGACGATGACGACGAACTCATTGATGAGGACGAGCTGATGACTGAGGAGGACCTGAACCGCCCCATCCAAATCCGTACGTCGCGAAATTCCCCTCCTTTTTTCTTTTTTTGGTCTTCACACCAACCACACCTTCTGAACATCAGCATGCTAATCTGTTCTCCCTCGACACAACAGCCCCCGAGTGTGCCCCCGCCGCCGGCAAGAAGCGCCGCGCCTGCAAAGACTGCACCTGCGGCCTCGCTGAGCGCCTCGAGTCCGAAGACAAGGCCCGTCGCGCCAAGGCCGACCAGGACCTCGGCGCACTGAAGCTCAAGTCCGAGGACCTGAACGAACTGGACTTTACCGTGCAGGGCAAGACGGGCAGCTGCGGTAGCTGCGCGCTCGGCGACGCATTCCGCTGTGCCGACTGCCCGTACATTGGCTTGCCGCCGTTCAAGCCGGGCGAGGAGGTGACGATCCTGAACAATGTCGCGCAGTTCTGAGCGTGTGTACCGTACATATGCACACACAGCGCCGCAGTCGCTGTGTGCAACAACCACGCAAAACTTATTCTCGAGTCGAACGCGAGACAGACACTAGGGTTTGGCCTCGAAAATTGTTGTCAAACTACGCACAGTCAAATTCATCTCACGGCATGCTGGTATCTCTACGACCAGCTCCGGCTTACTCGACATATCGGAGATCACACCAACTGATTCCGCCTCTACGCCAACATTCAACTTCCACAAAGGGATGGCCACTGCCACCAGCATCAACATGCTGTCTGGGGAGGTTCAAGAGAGAGGAAGTAGAGTAACGGGTAGAAGAAGAGGGGAGGATTCCGGCCGAGCGGGAGACTCCCGCGCCCGCCTTGAATAGCACATCAAGCATAGTCCCTATGGTCTCGTTGGCTAGCAAAGATAGGCATTCAGATTGGGTCACGGGCATTGCTTTTGAGAGCATATTTGTATTGGAAAGACCGAGATCAAAGGTGGCAACTCAAACAAACGGTTGAAGGCTGGCGCGGAAAACATACCTCGCATCAATCGAGGGTGTACCACAGATATCGCATAAGCATCAACAATACATATGAATGAAGAAGTCGAGGGTTGATTATAGTTCTTTTGTTGGTTTTGCAAGCACGCTATACGCCGTGAACCTAACTCATCAAACACATGTTTCCACTTGCTCTCCCGTGTCGAAGTACTAATATCCAAATTTCGGCAAATACTTGGAGCAGTATCGACCGCTCTATGCCAACTTATATTCGTTCTTCACACTTGACAGTTGAACGCCGATCATCCGCTAATATACCACACAACTCTAGGACACCACTTACCTCTTGCCCTCCTTGTGAGCACCATTCGCACCATCATCATCACTGTCCCCACCTAGGCTATACCGCCTCTCACTGTCCAAGCCCTCCTCGTGGCCCTCAGTAATGGGCGACTCAACATGCAAGTCATCCAGCTCTGCCTCATCAAAGTCTGCCGCCTCCAAATCCCTAGCATTCGTAACGCCACGGCTCCTAAAGTCCCTTCGCTGGCTGGTGGACAGTCCCAAGGTGCTGCCCTGCTGCGCAAGACCCAGATACCCACGTCTCTTCCTGCGCTCTTTCCACACCCAGTACCCCCAAGCCGCAGCAGCCACAGAGACGATGACCAGAATAATCTCGCCCGAGCGCTGGTAGGCCTCCCACTTGGCAGCCTCGAGCTTCTCGGCCTCGGCCTCTTGCGATGCAGTAGAATTGCCGGCTTGCCCGCCGACGGTGGTGTCGGGAAGGCGCTCGCCGTCGAGGAATGAGTCGGTGGGTTTGCCGCCAATGCTGGAGATGTCGACACCCATGAAGCGGTCGAGCATGTCGCGCGAGCGGCGGGCTACGTCGAAGGGCACCATGTGCGACGAGTTGTGGAAGAGCACGTACGTGAGGTTGCGGGCATTCTGCCAGAACCCGGCCACCTCGCCCTCAAACGTCCACTCCCTACGCGGAGCCCAGGTGCCAGGCGCCAGCTCGAAGCCTTTGCCGCCGTTCCAGTGCATGTTACCGATCAGCGCCTCCGTGCCGAGATGATTGCAAATCAAGTCCTCGGCGCCGGAGAAGAGGAGAATGGGGACCTCGGCAAGAATATCGGGGAGTAGTTTGACTGAGGGCGCAGAGGTGGGACGGAAGTTGCTGCCGACGGAGCCGGAACACTCCTGCCAGCCAGTGTTCTTGGCTTCATCAATGTGTAGGGCGGTGATGACGTCCTTGCGGCGGAGGTAGGGTACGACAGACTTCAGGTCTGGGGGCCAGTTCATGCCGCAGCTGGGATAGGTGTCCTTGAGGCGTACATCGTACATGTTGTAGCACTCCTGCTTGCCAGCAGAGTTCGTCGTGGCGGTGTTGGAGAGAATCTGGTTCAGGATCGACTCGCACTGGGGATAGTCCACCTTGGCGCCGCCATCGGAGGCGAGGTCTTTTTGGCAGACACGGCGCTGCATCTCAATCTTCTTTGCCTTGTCGCTGTCCTTCTTAAGAATGCCCTTCTCGTAGGAGTAGTCGATGTATGCGTCGTACTGCTCCATGGGCGAGATCCAGCCGTTGCCGATCAAGAGTCCTTTGAGATTCCACTTGTGGGCAATGCCGGGTTTCTTGTTCCGCTCGAGGATATGCTTCGCAATATAGGGTATGTGCTGCCCTGCGTAGGACTCGCCAGCAAAGTAGAGCTAGAGAACAAGATGATTAGTATTTCCCTTGCTTTCGCACCGGAAGGGGGGGGGGGGAGAGTGCGATCTTACATCATCAAGTTCGTACTCTGGGAAGAGAGCGTAGAACTTCTCAAGGAAAATGACGAATTGGTCGGCCATCTCGTCGAGCTCGTGGACGTACGAGTCGGTTTCGACGTAGCTGTAGCCAGTCCCGACGGGGTTATCGACAAATAGCAAATTCGCAAACTCGTGCCAGGAGCCATCGTTCAAGACCAAGGTATTCTCGTCTTTCAACCGGTAGGGACCAATCTCCATGAGACCGCCATCTTCAGAACTACAGCCTGGGCCACCATTCAGCCAGACAACCGTTCTCTGCCTATTCGCGATGTGTTGATTCTGGTAGTGCCAAAAGAACAGGTTTCCGTTGTGCTCTGGCGTTACTTCGATGTGTCTGCAAGCGAGGAAGGGCCAAGATTAGCATCGAGTTGTATTGCGTGCGCAGGGCTTTTGGCGCTGTACTTACCCAGCATGCATCTTGATGAAGGGAGTCGCGGGGGCGCCGGGGAGCTGGTGGACAAAGTAGTCGGCGGCGGACTTCTCCTGCGCATTAGAGGGTGCTATTATCCATGACAGCGCAGCGAGGGCGACAGAGCCAATCCTCAAGCTGCCGAGGGGAGCCATGGTGGCGGTTGGAGCGCTCTTCCCAGAAGGAAGATCGACCCAAGGCGGCCAGGACGGAATGCGAACTGTTAAGTCAGAAGCAATGTAGCGTCGTCAAGTCATCTATGGGTAGAGAGGACTGATGCAGATGGATGGGAAATTCGTTGGACAATTGCCAGCTGGAAGTCCTGCCCAGGATGTTGAGCAACGAATGAATGAATGGGGAGGGAATGGTAGGTAGGTAGTCAGAGTATTAGGTAGGCAAGTAGACAGGAGAACGGTCGTCGTTGTTCAGCGACGTTTTGGTTATGTGACCAGATCTCATCACCCAGGGAAGAAAGAGAGGACTAGTAAGGACAGCCCCGGACCGTTTTGGTTGACGCGGCCGGTTGAATCGAAGCTGCGTCTCGGGAGCCGCAGCAGGGATCTTTAGGGGACCCAGGGACCAGTAATAGTGGGGCTAGTGGGACCTTTGGGAGGGAAACTCCCGAAGTGTAGGGTGCTATATTTACGCCAGTAAGCACACAGTACAGATCTCATCCGGCCGTTTGGGATTTGACCTGCATGCTCAGCTTTTGAAACATCATCTCACAATACCTATCTTAGGTACCCATCGACTACATACCGCAATATCCCTCACTTTGGATACTCGATGCATTCAGGGCATTTTTTTTTTCAATCCAAAGTCTGAGTATTTTGCAAGCGGAGACTGGATGGGGTTCCCGTGTCCTTGTTTCATTGGCTGTCTTTTGTGTATCTATCCATCTATTCAGGTCTAGATTCATAATACTATGTACTATGTACTATGCACAGTACCTAGATACACCTGCATTTCTTTTTGACATGAACGCTGGAGCCTTACTGATTTGCACATCCCATGTCATACAGCTTGCTTGGCCTTGTGGCCTTTCACTGAGCTTGCACTTGATTATCTCATGTTACCTAAGGTAGGCACCCAGGTATGGTAAAAACGGGGAGTATCTGGTTCAGGGTTAGCAGTGCAAAACTATACACAGTACTTGGGTACTCTCCAGTAGCAGACCCGCCAAGGGCGGCCGGCCGCTAGACAAAAAAATCCGCCACGCCTGGGCAGTCGCGACTCTGCTGAGTGCATGTCAAATTCAGTGGATGCTGCAAGTTTAAGTGTGCAGCAACCATTTTACTTGCACCGAATAGGAAATCCTGTTCAAATTTGTATCAAACGTTCCTCCTGAACGCGACACGACGTCCCCTTAAACGTAGCCCTTCCCTTTGGAAACCACCGCCCCCGCAAGACGAGTGTCACTTGTTTCAAGGTATTCATTCGCATTGTTTTGGTTTTATCTTGCTTCGCTTCTGACTTCTCATCAAGCGATCCTCTCATTATGGCCCCCAACGTTGGCGGCAAGGTCTACATCGTCGAGCACCTCGACCCAGAACTTGGCCCCTGGTCCGAGCTCGAGTATATTGCCATTGCCCAGGAGTCGCAGGAGTCAGGAAGCAGCTTCACCCTGTCGTCAGTCTCTCCGGACTTCAAAGTGCCAGAGGCACTGAAAGCCATCCCGGTTTTTAAGGCCACCCAGAGCAGCGTCGAGAACATTTATGCTGCTACCAAGAACACGGTGTGTCTGCTGGATCCAGCAGCAGACAAAGATCTGTCTCCCGAGGATGCGCAGGAATTTGGGACTTTCTTATTTGGTGGAATTCTAGGTGAGTTTGCTCAGTCGCCCCCACCGAAGCGGGCGGAGCGTTGGTCTTGGTGCACGATGGCTGATTCTCCTACAGGTGACGATCCTCCGAGAGGTAATGACCAATGTAGTGTCACATTCGAGCTCAGCGACTAATACACAAGCCAGATCGCACATCTGAGTTGAGGAAGAAGGGTTTCCCTGGCAGACGTCTCGGACCCGTGCAAATGACTACTGACACAGCCGTGCGTGTCACTCGAATTGTGATTCAAGAACAGAGTTAGTTGGCGATTCCTGTGTGTCGTATCGTTATCAAATAATCCTAACCATTGCATAGTTGCTCTCAAAGATGTCCCCTACGTAGATCATCCAGACTTGAAGATCAACGACCACGAGAGCACCCAGATGCCTTTCCGATATGTCAAGGGTGAAGATGGCCAACCAATTATGCCAAAGGTACGGACCAACGTTCTTGGGTCAGATAGGTGGAACCGTGCTGACATCCACCCAGGGCATGCGGGAGTTGATCGCAAAGGATGCTGACAAGGCCATCGACGACCTATTCTGATAAGCGGCCTGCTGTGTCGTTATGGACACATATCAAGCTTTAATTGTGAAATCATACCTGCCGTATACTTCTGTGGTATATCAGGTGCTATGGTCTCTCAGATGATGCAGCCTGCGGGATACCAATAATGTTGCGCACCAAACATGTGTTCCACAACTACACCCTACCTACTTGCTGAATTGGCTACCAGATAGTTTACGTAGGTTAGGCCGATCTATCTCCTCTCGAGATAATTCGGTTGCAGAATCATGAATTCTTGAGCTCATCTATCCCAAATATTATTACTTGCTCAGTATCTCACCGAAAATATCTACCCCCCTTATCCCCAGCCCTGTTCCCACGCCCACAAAATCGGCTCCAACTCCCCTCATCCGCTTGAACCCAGCAGAGTTTAGGACACCGCCCACACCAATAATCTGGATATGCCCCAGTGTCTCCTTCTTTTCATCAAGCATCTTACGGATCGTGCGCACATTGCCAAGTGCCAGCGGATGCAGCGGCGCGCCCGCCATCCCACCGACTCCAGCGTCCGGCAGTGCCGGTTTGCTGTCCGTCGTAGCTTCCGGATCGGCCAAAAGTAGACACGAGCCAAGCGTGTTGGTTGCAGTGATGAAGGAAACAGGGCAAGGTGCCGAGTCAGAGGAGCTGGCTTCTAGAGCTTTGAACAACTCGACGTACTCTGTTGAGTGTGTGTAGGGCGGCGTCTTCAGGCCGCAAGGTATCCGGGGGCCGTAAGGATGGGCAAGAGCCCCTTGAATAGCGTTGAGGTACTGCAGCAAGGCGCTCCCGTCGTATGCAGGCGGCGGCTTGCCCTGGATGTTGGGACAGCTGAGGTTGACCTCCATGGCCAAGGAAAACGGTACTAGGGTCGCGGTCTCCGAGATGGCTCGGTAGCAGTCGGCTACATCTTCGGGGCTACCTGTCACGGAGACGATAAAGCCTTTGTCCGGACGGGCCGAGTGGGAGGCTGCTATGGTCTTGACGAAGCCCAGGTACGACTCCAAGGCAAGCGGGCTGTAGCCGAGGGTATTGAGGCTTGCGTTTTCACGACCTGATAATTTGGTGCGGTCTTGCTGTGATTTGTGCGTGGCGACGTCGAATAGCGTGAATTGGTGTGTTGAGGGGTTGTGGGCGAAGCCAGTCAGTAGAGATGTCCGAGTGGTGACTGCGCCTGTGTGAGGGCATTCGTAGAGGACGGTGAGATCTTCAAGGCTCGTTGCCCATGGGTTTGACGAGTTGACGAGGGGCGGGTTGATGTTAAGTTTGGGTGGGGGTATGGTACTCATGGTTTCCGGGGTATTGGAGCGTTTGTGAATGTTGTGTCTCGAGGTCCTCTGAAGTTGGTCTTTGTGCGTACCCTTTCACGCTGGAAGGACGCAATGAATATTTAGCCCACAACCAAACGTCACACAAGGAATTATCACGGCAGCAATATTACAACGTTCCAAGTTGTAAGGAAGAGCAAAGGTTTGAGTTCCTGTCAGTCAGTCTGTGTTGCGGGGTCCGATAAGACTGGCTCATGTTAAGTGTGAAAGACATGAGCCTATCGCGGACCCACCCCTATGTATTCCGTACTGGGCATTAAGTATGGACAAATGGCGCCGGATATATAAAATTGTTATGAGTATCTTATAAGACGCTTATTGATAGGGTAGGCGTCTTCAAACAGCCGAGTCATCACCAGAATCAAATTGTACAACTAATTGCACCATCTTCACTATGGATGGAGTGGTTGTAACATCTTATACATAGTAAGAGCATGCTATTTCAGGCCTGAGGGTTCTCTTTGATGTTCAAGCCACCCAAATAGTACACCACCATCTTGAATCTGACCATGAAACATGTTTTTCCGAAGGGAAAGACCAACAAACAACCTAGTTACTCCCCCAGAAAAACAAGTGTATAAGATCAATAGAGAAGTGAGGCGTGTTTGTATTAATTTGGGGGTGGGATTATCAAGCACTGCGGTCAGACTGTGATTGGCCCAGCTAAAAAGTTAGCTATCCACATGCCGGCCGCAGCTGCTGAATAGGAGTGAGTGAATGGGCAGCGTGTGAACTACATTTCGGACTCGAGAGCCGCGTCTTGACGGTTTCCGACACCTTTTCCTTAGGCTTCACCTGCTTCTCCTTGCTCAACTTTCTAATTTTGGCCGACCTGTTTTCTTTTCTTAGCATCTTCCATTGAACGTTCTTCCTTCGACAAAAACAACTGTTCAATACCCGCATTCGCATGCAATACAAGAGCGCTTCGTCCACACAGCTGCAATATTACACGGTCCTGCCCACGACTAAACATGTCTGACACACACAGCGACGTGGATGACGAGCTTCTCGCTCTCGCCGGCGGTGGTGGCGGGTCCTCTGATGATGAGGGATCTCGCCCCTCCAGTCGCCAGCGGTCTCGCACCCGTTCTCGATCCAGATCCCGATCGCGCTCTCGTTCTCGCTCTCAAAGCCTCCGACAGGTCGATGTTTCCCCTCCTAGGAGTGTCGCTACAAAGAAGGCGCAGGTAAAAAAGCGTCGAAGTAGTGCGGATTCTGAAGATGAAGGCGAAGCGTGAGTCTCATTGTCCATTGGCACTGCTTGCCCGTGCCAAAGCACCCAAATACACAAGACCCGGCACAAAGCTCTCTGAACTCTTTGTCGACCTTTACCGTTTGAAGCTCATCAATGCTAACACGGTGTTTGCCATCAGTTCCGAACCCGGATCTCCAGGCTCTCAGGGTTCTGCAGCCATGGACGAATCCGACTCCGACGATGATTCCGACGCCTCCCCAGGCAAAGCTGCGGGCGACGAGGAGAACAAGTATCCCGTCGAAGGCCTTTTCACAAGTCACGCCGAGCGGAAGGAGATCATGAGCATGCGCGAAGTGGAACGAGAGCAGATTTTGGCTGAGCGAGAAGCTGAAAAGGAACGTCTACGACAGAAGGCTCTGCTGCGGCGCTTGGTCACTAACAACGAGGGCAAACATAACAAGCGGAAGGGCGATGAGGATGACTTCGAGGAGAGTGCGCGCAAAAAGGCACGTTCCGGCACCAAGAGTGGGCTCGACATGTTGAAGCGTGCACGTGCCGAGAAGAAGGAACGTAGAAGCAGAAGGGACAGTGACCGCCATCGGGACAGGTCTCCATCTTATGGTAGTGCTTCCAGCCGGGATCGCCACTCCGACGATAGTGATGATGGATGGGGCGCTCCGACCAAGAAGAAGAGATCCAAGACGCCGCCGGAGGTGGCCCCGCCTGCGGACCTGCATGATATCGAGAGGTGTCGCCTGAGTCGAACCCGTTTTGCCCGTGTCGCCTTCTACCCTGGTCATGATGAAGCCCTCACCGGCTGCTACGTACGGATCCATATTGGACCTGATCCGGACACCAAACAGGCTGTCTACCGCATGGCTGTGGTCAAAGGTTAGCGAAACGTTACCAACATCCTCCAGTACCCAGACTGACCACCTCCCAGGCTTCAAAACTGGACGACCATACGCCCTTGAGAATGACCGCGGAAAGTCATTCGTTATTGACCAGTATGTGATCGCTGCGCACGGCAAGGCGGACAGGGAGTGGCCTTTCATTGCTTGTTCTGAAAGCAACTTCACTGAGGCAAGTAATTTCTGAAGCCGATCATTTCTATGGACAGCATCTGACGATGAACAGTCCGAGTGGAACCGATATCAGGTCGTTTGTAAGAACGAAAACGTGCAAATCCCCAAGAAGCCAGAACTAGCCAAGCGAGCTGCTGCCATCAATGGTCTCATCAATCACTCCTGGACGGCAGAGGAAATAGCCGAGAAAATCAAGCGCCAAAACTCCTTGATGGACAAATTCAATGGAGTCGAGCGCGGTCGTCTCGAGACAGAACTAGCCCAGGCCCGGGCGCACGGCAATGAAGAGCTCGCCAGCGAGCTACAAGACAAGCTCGACAACACACCGCAACCACGCCTTGCGTTTTCTACCAGCCTCAAGAAGAATACCCCCGTCAAACCTGCGGCGCCTTCCCAGCAGGACCGTCTGGCCGAGAAAAACGCCGTCAACCGGCAGCTCAATGCCAAAAACGTCCGCGAGGCGCAATTGGCGGAGCGGCGCAGGGTGCTTGAAAAGGAGCGGGAGAACGCGATCGCGCGCGGCGAAAAGGTCAAGTCTAGGGCTAAGCCCGGACAAAATGATGCTGCAGATGAGGGTTCGGCGCTTGGCAATGGCATAAATACCTCGAATGTCACGCCAAAGGTCAAGCCCAAGGAGCCTGGGGTATCACCGGCACTTGCAAAGCTCAAGGAGGCTCAGTCGAAAAGCATTGTGCCACAAATCCACAAAACGCTTACTGACGATGACATTATCGGGGCGCTGGACCTGGACATTGATGTTGAAATCGATTAGCAAGTTTTGGGGGCTTGTGGTAGAGCGCGTAGTTGAAAAGGGCCCGGCGCAAAACATGCCAGGCCGTAATGCGGATGCTTGTCCAATATCATCAATTGAAGCGGCTCAAGCATGAGAACACCCGCTTGTCCAGTCCGAGCGTTATTTTCTGTGACAGCACGATTGCTTCTGCGTTGACACGATGTGTTGAGCTCTTTGTTTGACAGGACAAGTCGCTAGCGTTCCGCAGCAACTTACCTACCTACCTAAGGTAGGTAGGTGTAGGTAGGTAAATAATGTGGCTGACATGCAGCGTCCTCTGCGGCATTGCTGAGGCGGTGCACATAGGCGGCAGGAACATTTAAGGATGACTGACCCACATGCCCTCCGTTCGGCCTGCCATTCCTCCCATCTTGTGCGCTTTCAGTCAGGCCCGTCTTGCCTTGGCTAGTAGTACCTTTCTTTTCAGCACCAGACCTTTCCTTCCACATGGTGTCCCACGAGTACAGCTGGAGGCTTTTTCAGAGATCATGGGCGTTCACTTGGCCATCACTCGCCAACTCCTGGCTCGGATGGATTTTCTCTGGTGGCAGGGTATCTTTCGGCTTCTGGGTCCGCCATACAAATGACAACATTGTCGAAGTTGTAAGCTCGAGGCTCCAATTTCTGTCGCCAATCCAACATTTGACGCGAGGACCGATGGCAGACGGCCTGAGGCTCTTTATTGACGAGGTTATGTAGCGCCAAGCTGCCTTAGAAAACTCCCAATCCCCGGAAGACGCGTTTTCAGCTTCGGGCAGGAAACGCTTCCTATATGAACCCCTGGGCGACAGGCGGATTCGACTGCTCCGAATATCACCCAGTGGCGAGGACGAACCCATGATGGCTATCATGGAGCACCATGATCTAGATAAGGCACCCGATTATTACGCCTTGTCGTATACATGGGGTAGTGGTTATCTAAAAAAGTATTACATCCATCTCGACGGTGGTTCATGTACCATTGGGCCCAATCTCCACGGCGCTCTCCGAGCTATTCGGCGGACCATCACTGCTCCGACGTTGGTGTGGGCCGACGCCATATGTATTAACCAGGAAGACAGGTACGAGAGGAACCAGCAAGTTCAGATGATGGGCCAAATCTACCAAGGTGCTGAGACTGTAGTCGTCTGGCTAGGTGAAGACGCCGGGGCAGCAACGAGAAAAGGGATTCAAGCCATTCGATTTTTCGTCGATCCGTCACGAGTTGAATCTGAGGCTCCTTGGTATGACCATCCCGAGTCCTCGTCCACCGGTTTGGTTGACATCTTCAGCCGGACCTGGTGGTCTCGCGCCTGGACTGTCCAAGAGGCCGTCCTCGCCCACAAAGTCACGCTACTCTGCGGCACGTCCGAAACAACCTGGACCACAGACATGCAAACCCTCCAGAAGATCAAGTCTCGGATCAAGATGGCGGTCATCTCTCCGCAGTGGCAGAAGGAAATGAGGGATGCGACAATCGCGGGTGATCTGGAACCCGACCCTGTCACGACAAGCCCGGCCCTTGCCAAGTCGGGCTTCAAAAATATCGAGCTGGAGCCGCTGCTCGAGCTCATCGAACTCCAGATCCGAGAACGCGCGGACGAGAGTGGTTTGCACTTGCGGAGGAATCTCCTCGATGTGGTGTACGATTTGCGGCACCGAGAGGCCGTGGACCCACGCGACCAGATAGTTGCTGTGCTGGGCCTTGCTGAGGGACGGGACATGGAACTTGGTGGCTTCCGAGTGGACTACTCGCACACTATTGAACAGGTGCATGAGGAGATGATGAAGGCCATACAGAGATTGCGGCATTAGAAACGCTCCTATTCTACAATCCTGCCTCTTGCCGTGCCTTGCTGTATATCGAATCAAGATCCTCTGTCCATATCCAGTTCATCCTAGTCTGCAATCTCTCCGCCACAATTGGTACCGCATCATCATAAGGCAAGTCAATGAGGTCTGGAGACTCAAACTCATACAACGCACCCGCCTGCCGACTTGTGGTGACTACCTTCTGTGCCCTTGGTAGCCGAATGGTCTGGTACAGCTGCATCCACTCCTGCACCGGTTGTTTTTTACCACTTTCCAACCAATCTGCCAGTGCCTTGGAAATTATATACCCATCCTCAACTGCCTGGCCAGCTCCAGCGCCCTGATGTGGTGTCGTGGCATGACATGCGTCACCCAACAACACAACCTTTCCATCTAGGAAATTCCATTGAGACACTGGCTCATGGTCGTTAATTCGCCATTTACTGGGCCTTTCATCCATTAACGCGATGATCTTATGCACCGTATCTTCGCAATCCCCAAAATCCGCCTCCAGCTCCTTCCTGTCGCAGGTACTGGTCCAGCTCTCACGCAGATCCGGTATCTCCTCCTCACGCTTAGCAATGAACGCCACAATATTAAGGCTCTTGTTCTGACTGATGGGGAAGACGAGGAAATGCTTGTGTCGAGCCATCCAGATCACGGACCACGAGCGGCCGGGCCAGGTCTCTTTGGGGAGGGCGGCTATGGGCACGATACCGCGGTAGGCGATTTTGCCAGAGTAGAGGGCCTTGCCTGAGATGAACTGCTTGCGCACCTCGCTGTGGATTCCGTCACTGCCGATAAGGAGGTCGGCCGTGGCGGTGGTGTTGTCTGCAAAAGTGATCTCGACGCCGTCTTGCCCAAGATCCTGTCCCGTAGCCTTAGCATCCGCTCACTGTACACACGCTCCGTACAAAAAAGGGACTTACCTTGACGCTCATAAACTTCTTACCCGTCCACAACCTCGCCGCATTTCCCTCCCGTATCCTCTCCAACAAAACCTCCAAGAACTCACTCCTCGCCATCGAGCTCGGCCGCACTTTATCCGTCGGATCTCCCGGCATGTCGACATGCGTAATCTCCCTGCCATTGTCCCACCGCACAAAAGTGAACCATCCCCCGCCTGCCCGCCCTTGAATCCGATTCATGCCCTCGCCGACGCCGGGGATGGTGTGCAGCAATTTCGCAGCATTGAGCCCGATGCCGACACCGGCGCCGATCTCACGGTACTGCGATGCTTGCTCGTAGACATCAATCTCAATGGCATGTGCTGTTGGCGGGAGCCTCCGGATAAAATGGTCGAGAAAAAGGGCACATGAGAGCCCGCCGATGGCGCCGCCGACGATGGCGATGCGGAAAGGCTTGGTGAAGCCGTTTTTGGACGTAGCGGTGTCCTGCATCTTTTGTCTCTGCCTGTGAGAAATCGTGCCTTCTATGTTGAGGATGTTTGTAGAAGCTGTAGCCTGAGATCGTGTATTGCTAGAAATGATCGCGTTCCATATCCACCCCGTCGTCACTCGCAGCTTACTAATTACGGATATGACTACATCTATGTGTTACCCCACATGTGCGGTATTTGAAATGGCATTATATTAGCCTTCAACATCTTCCACCTCCTGCCGGAACAGCAGCGGAGTTGCAACGGGTGGAAGGACGACCGAAAATATTTGGAGTACGACCTCCAACTCAAAACCTCAAAGGTCCGTTGAAACACTCAGTCCCGAGCCAACAACTCCTAGCCCTCATAAAGTGGACTAGTTCCGTGGAATGGCCAGTCGGAGGCCGTTCGGGACTAGATTCACCCAACCCATGGCGTAATCGATGTCTTTCTCGGTGTCGCGAGGGAGACTGTATCCATCACCGCCTATTCAAGTGGTTACGTTAGTGTACGTTATAGAAGACAACGAGATATTGTTGATGGAGTCAAATTGGAAGGCTGACACCTTATTGTTTGCACCTTTCCGCCGTAGGCTGTCTTTCCTGCTAATTGATCCTCATATGCCAACAGATATTTTCACCATCAAGGAGTCGTCACAAGCACTCCGAGATTTGATTTTTCTGTATTACTGCTCTGAATTGTCCGTCAAAAATCAAATGTGTACCAAATCCCAAGTCCTGCCAGGACATTGCAGCTTGCGAGGCTAACGAAAAGCCCAGAGCTCATTCTATTCTTCCGAATTTCCCTTTCTGTCTTCCCCTACCTCCCAGACAAATGCGATTGCAATACCGTGTGTCCCTTCCATGTTTACTGATTTTCGTTATGGAAGCTTGTTGAGCGTTCGATAAGGAGCACTCCTGATATTGGTCTATTCCTTGTCTCATGTTCAGCGAGTTCGGATCCCTCCATGCCAGCTCCTTGACAACTAAGGTAACGCTATGCTGGACCGAAGGTGCCTCAAACATCTATCGATCATCGTCCGCCGTCGCCATCACCCGTGGAGATGCTCTTCTTCGACCTGGGAGGCTTCGTATCCTTGGTGCCCTGGAAGTCACTCGGGTCGCCACTCAACTCGTCATTTTCCTCAGGCTCCTCCTTCTGTTGTATGTAACACTTTTGTCTGGCTTTGCCTTTGGTAGCACGATGAGGCCGAGATCTTGTGTTGATCGCTGTGCTTGCTGGGGTGGTATCCGCAAGTCTAGCTGACTGACTTGGTGTAGTGGGTACAAGCTGGCGCTCACCCTGAGTGTCGTCTTCCTTTTTGGTCCCCGCTGAAAGAGGATTTCCATTATCGATGCTAATCGGTTGTCCAGATTTCTCATCGCCTGTAGCTAGCACTGGCTGGTCTGTGAGTCGGGGGAGGTCATCAGAGGAATGAGAAAAAAGGACGTCCATCTTGACAAGACATGTCTGACGATCGTAGTCGGCACCATTGCTGTTGCCCCATCTCACAATTGCTGGAGACACCACCAACCTGACTGTTGACCCTGGCCATCCCTCGAGACCAGGAATGATCTTTGACAACTCTGGATCACGCTTCTGCATTAAAGCATCTTCAACTAGTGTGTCATAACGTCTCTTGATGGCATCGTTGTACTGGAAATCAAAGCGAATGCTTACACATGACTTCAACTTGCGGCGCATGATTTCGAAGTCCCGAGCATCATTGAAAATGGCAACAAGCTCCTGGAAGGCGTTCTCCTGGATGAAGTTGGGTCCGAGTAGCTCGTGCAAGCGTTTTGCCAAGGAGTGCACATGGGCATGATATAATTCGTGGGTATATTCACGCTCGCTGAGTCGACTCAGGATGTTGCTAGAGGTTGCTCTCCAGCTATGATACTCTGCTTGGAGCTCGTAATCCGTGTCCCGACCTTGACCCGTGTCTCAAAGTCAGCTACATGGCGGGCACATGCGCGTGAACATGGAGGGAACTTACTTTCTACTTGCGTGCATAGCTCAGTAAAAGACTTACCCAGGCTTCCAGACCAGACTAAGGAATCAAGGTTAAAAACAACGGAGTCCAACCAGGTCCACAGATATGCTTCCAAAGCGAAGGCGGACACCAGCGGGGAGGCTGCTAATTCGCGAATGATGGGCGACAGCTTCATCCACATTCCGTCCAGATGTTGTGTTGATAGTTGGATTGGGCGTGTGTACCTGTCCACAAATTGGCAGAGGTTGTGGCGCAAATCTCCCCATTTCTCAACAATCTCCTCGTCCGAGATTTTGAAGTTGTACCGCTGACTTAGACCTTGGCTGTCTCGTAACTGCTGAAGCAAATCATTCGTGGTCTCATTGTGTTTCTCAATCTGAGACTCGAGCGCAGTCTGAAGCTCGTCTGCCTGAGCCTGAAGTTCTTCAATCCGGGTTTTGTACTGAGCATTGTCCGACTCATGTTCCATTTGTGATCACATTAATGCTTGATCGTTAGTGAACAGATGTTTGACGCACCTGTCTGTGAAGCCTTTAGATTTTCTTGGACACTGGTGTGTCGCTTCTCGAGAAATCTGTTTCGATTCTCGAGTTTCTTGTTGACGCCTCTCTTAGATTCATAAAGCTCCTTGATCGTCTTTTGGTCCGCTTGTGCTGCCTGAATTTCAAGTTGCGCATCTTCAAGCTGGGCGTTTCGCTCAATAAGTTCTTTCTTCGCGATGTCGCGCTCGCGGCGCACGGCGAGCAATTCTTTCACCTGTGAGCGGGCGAAGGTCTCTTTCTCGTGGCGGACACCCTGAAGTTGAATCTCTAGCGCCTCACAGGCCTTGATCTTCTCAGAGACAATAGATTGAACATCATGCTTGGCCTTTTCTCGCAATTCCCGTAACTCTTGCTTATGGTCGTCTTGGAGCTTTTGTTGTGAAGCATCATGCTGCCTTCCCATGGCACTAAGTTGGAACAGCACAATGTCCTTTGCAGTTGAATGCGCGGCGCGCTCAAGTTCGAGTTCTCGCCCCTTCTCATCCAGTTCTTGTTTGCTCTTCGCCGTAAGTTCCAGAAGACTATCGAAGTCGACTATTGAGTTTAGGACCTCGTTGTCAGACATCGTGCCGGTGGAGCTGCAAGGGCTGGAGTGGTCGGAGGGATTTGCGTTGGTTGTCTCCTCGAAAGTCGCAGCGCGTTCATCGCGGTCACCGCAGAGTTTTGCGCGCTTGTTAGAAGTATCAGGGTCGTGAGACTCTCCGTCGGGAACGTGCTTGCGAGACTCATCTCTGGTGTCTTGAGCATCCTCTGTAAGATCAATTATGTCATTTCTTGTGCCGCCGATGCTTTGGTCGCAATGGAAATTGGCAGCAGGATCGGGCGTCTTTTCATCTTGACGGGACTCAGACTTGCGTTGCTGGTGTCCCGTTTGCTCGTCTCGTCGATCTTGTGGTCCTTCGTTTGGGGCTTCGGGCGCCATGGTTGGCAGTAACTGATTTTGAGCAGAACCCTCTCAGCTACTCAGAAACTGTCAGATAAGTTGTAGCGTGCCAGTAAATGATACTTTCCTTGGTACCCAATGTAGGAAGGTAATGGTTTGGTGGACTGCTCGGTGGAAAGTAAGCAGTGAATTCGTAGTGAAATAGGAGGTAGCAATCCAAATCTGTGATGCTGAGTGGGGAGAAGAAGAAGCACAAACTTCAATCTTGGACAAGATCCAAGGTTTGCAGACATGCTATGTACCCTGCAACAGCTTGGAAGTCAATTGTTAGGAATGGCCAAGATGCACAGTTGAGAGAAAGAAAGACACAGACCAGCGATGTTAGTAGCGGGGTGGGAAATCCAGGCAGTTATGATGTATTGTAGATTGTTTGAAAGTAAAATTGGGCTTTCCACTGTAATTGGCCTTGGAAAAATCACTGGCGGGCAGCCTCGTCAGAAAGGCTGGCACAATGCCGCTTAGCTGAGCCAGATTGTTCTCGTGAGCTCAACAGGAGACCCCCATCCTCTGTCAGATACAAAAACGACCTCTCCTGGATGTGCAACGGTCGATCCTGCCACTACATCTTAATGCCTTTCTCCAATTCACAACTTCTTTGACTTCAAGTATTCGAACACAACTTACTCGCGAACCTGACTACAGGCTGAGATACAGCCTCCAACGAGAGTTTCATTTTCCCAGGCCCCTCCAACGCGTATTCATTCCTCTTCCAAATCCTTCATTTCGTCACCCATTTCTCAGGTATTCTTGTTTGAACGGTAAGTAGGCCCTGACTTTGACCTTTCTATTGTTATGCAAAACCTACTTCCTACGAAGGTGGAATCTCTGGTGCCCTGGCGTCGGTCTCCTTCTGAGCCTTTGGTGGTATCACCCTCTTTTATCGAGCACGACTTTGCTGTTCAACCTTTTTGTTGCCGAACTTCCGTCAAACTCCTCCATTTACCAACCCTTTTGATTCATTCGGCCCTTTGTCGACGAATCCCACTTCACTCCTAGTTACAGTTTGCCTTCCGTCTTTGCCTGACTACCTTCCTAATTTCGCAACTTCAAGTAGCAACCTCTTTCCAAACATCACCCTGGAATACTCGTCCCTTCCATCTCATTGAATCCCTCAAGAACAGCACGATGGACTTCTACTCATCAGACGACGAGCTGGAGGTCCTGGACAATTTCGTCCCGCCATCAGAGCGGAAGGCAAAAGCCGCGAAGCCAAAGACACCGTCGCGAAAGCGACCTGCGTCAAACAGCTCAGCCGGCTGCAACGGCAGTCCTGCCGCCAAGAAAACTCCCAATTCTGTGAGTGTGAAACGAGAGAAATCCGAAGCAAGTACGCTGGCCTCCAAGAACGCCCCAAAGATTGTTTTTGGCCTCGACTTCGGCACTACGTGAGTACATTTTCTGTCCACGGCAAAACTCATCACAAGAATGGCTAATCTGACATTATCTACAGGTACTCTGGCGTTGCTTATGCCTGCCTGGATAAGCTTGACCAGATCTCAGTCCTGATGGACCTAGACGACAGCAACAACGACAACCCCAAAGTTCCCTCAGCCGTCCAGTTCGCCCGCAGCCAATTCATCTGGGGCGACCCTGTCGACAAGAGTGCCGCCAGCACTATCGAGTGGTTCAAGCTCTTGCTGGTCGATGAGGATGACCTACCCGAAGAGGTTCGCACCTCTGGACACGTCATGAAAGCTCGCGACCGTCTGCGTGAGCTGGGAATGACATGTGAGGAGGTCATTGCTTCGTACTTGGATCATCTCTGGAAGAACTGCCTAAAGAAAGTGAAGAAAGAGGTTGGTGCGGTCACTGTGGATCGGTCCCGATTTCATGTCGTCGTGACTTTGCCTGCCATTTGTGAGTACACCACACCCTTGAATTACTTCCCCATGTGCTTGGTCCATAACGTCGAGATCTTGACATACGCGATATTGATACTGGATGCAGGGCCGGACTATTCTCGTGAAAGGATGATGCAAGCTGTTAGGGCTGCTGGAATCCTTGAAAAGCGTCTCGGAGTAGCTGACACGGTTCTGACGTTCGTTGCGGAACCCGAAGCTGCGGCTCTAGCAACGCTCAAGCGCATCGATGGGCGTTGCGATGTTGAGCCTGGCGACAGCTTCGTGGTATGCGATTGTGGTGGTGGCACCGTTGACTTGATCGCATATCGAGTCAATACTATTGAACCCATGACGATCCGCGAGATCGTAAAAGGTGCTGGTGCCTTGGCTGGCGCAGTCTTTGTTGATGCACGCTTCAACCTACTTCTCAAAAAGAAGTTTGATGAGGTCAATCCAATACTGTGGGACCACATTTCAGCCAAGGACATGGACAGAATTATATCTGAGGACTGGCAGAGTATGCGCAGAAAGTTCACAGTTGTTTGGGACAAGGATTTCAGTATCGTTGCTCCTATGAGCCTCTACGAAGCTGGCCTCCTTGACATCACCAAGGGACGAGTGACCATTCAAATCACCGCTAAGGATTTGAATGAGGTCTTCAGGCCTGTACTAGAGAAGATTGAGACTTTGGTGTTCGGTCAAGTCCATTCCGTGCTGAAGAAAGAAGGCAAGATGCCAAAGGTCAATTGCGGCTCTTACAACCCTGCGCTGTCTTTATGGTATGCTGATCCTTTTCTTCGTTTCACAGTACATCGTTCTTGTCGGCGGATTCGGCAGGTGCAGGTACCTGTACGAATGGTTGGAGAAGCACATTGGAGACAGTGGCATTGAGATATTGCAGTCGGAGGGAGCCGAGCCGTAAGTACACTCCTCAACGTGAAAATACCAATGCGCCATGCTAAATTATCATAGTTGGAGTGCGATCTGCCGTGGGGCCGTCATTCATGGTATGACTGTAGAGAAGGTCGATTCTCCCCTCAGCGTCGAGATACGGTCGAGAGTTGCACGTAAGTCGCGGCACCGCACACTACTTTACTCTTCCCTCTAGCTTCCATAATTGACTCACAGACTTTCAGGCGCCTCCTACGGAATTGTTTGTCGAGAGGCTTGGGACCCTACCAAACATTCTATTGAAGACAAGATATTCGACCCTCAGCAACAACTCTGGAAGGCTACCAACCAGATGAAATGGCTGATAAACGAAGTAAGACGCATTCCTTTCACTTGAGAATCATATATGGCATACTGAATTGCCTAGGGAGACGACTTAGCGACGGACAAGAAGTTTCGTCACGACTTCTACAGGCTCGTTGATGTTGACGAGATTCCTGACTCTCTGTCCACCACACTCTGGATGTGTAGAACATCCCCTCCTCCCTCGCGCAAGGAAAAGTCTGTCGTCAAATACTCCGAGATGAAGTGGACAGCCAACATCCACTGGAGCAAACTCCCAAAGCGCTACAACACGGTGAATGATGAGTTCTATGAAGTGGAGTTCCAAGCCGTGATGCAGTGCTCCTCCGGAGTTACAGACCTTGCAGTCTTGCATAAAGGCAGGAAGCAAGCCACCAAGAACGTTCAAGTTGAGTTCTTCGACAGAGCGGACCTCTGAGTCTTTGCCAGCTCCTACGCGTACGGTACGCAAGGAATTGGTCAGGTGCCCCTGGGCGTTCTACAAGCTGTCACCATTCATGGGCGAAGGGTCCCTACCCTAGGGTATTAGTGAGCTTTGATGAGAGTGGAGGATGGCAGCAGTCCTGGATCTCCAGGATTTACGGCCAAATAATGGTTAGTCGTTCAGTCTTGGAGGAGTGGTAGAGAGGGCTTTATTATGCCTAGTACTTAGTTTTTTCTGAAATCTTAACGCGATGATTCACACCTTGTAGTTTTTGTGTGCTTTTCAGTGACATGACGAACTTGACACCCCCCCCCCCTTTCACAGCCCCCGTCCAACCGAGCCAATCCAGATAGATTGCAGCCAGTGTATAGGTCAATACCTAGGTCCTGTGAAAGGCACATAATTGTGATTGTTCCCGGAGGCTCTGAGCTCTGAGCAAGGAGCATTAGAATCGGGTGCAGCCAGACGAGTTCCGGGACGAAGTTCTTCCACACGGTTCCGATATATGTCATTGGCAATCCCTGTTCTTGTGGCGGAGGCTCATCCTTGTGAAGTCAAACAGAGAACCACCTTGGCTGCTTGTCTATGAGGCCGCGAGCGTACCGGCACACAGGGAAGCTTTGTCACTCTCTGCAATGAATGGTCATCAAGGTCCTCGTGCTCGACTCACAAGATATAAGACCATCACATCTCTTCGAATAGGCCAGAGGTTCTTCGTTTTTTCCTGCCTCTATGCCATAATCCTGCTACCTCCTGTTCCAAATTTTTTTTTCCCCTTCTCATAGGTTTTCACTTGGCGCTGTGCAACTGGAAGCTCGCTAAGCTTCTCGGTTCTCCAACTGCATGGATGCCATTCGTTAAAATGATACTCCGATATGACAGAGTGCGCGACCCCTGGCAGAACGGTCCGCTGTCGCGATAGTTTGTCATCATCATCAACCTATCCTATGGTACATAACGGTTCGGCATTCGGGAAGTAAAAATGTCGAAACGGGGCAACGCAGGACATAGGTGGCCAGGGCGTTGGAGATGCTTTGGCTGGGCAGTGACTCGAGGATGCAATTCCGGTACTTGGTTCTTGGATTGAGGGGCATTATGGGGATGCACAGGATCACGTCAGTTGATATTCCTTTAAAAGGCCGCATTTGCCCGGAGAGCAAGCAGTAGTCTTGTTCCAAGGTTTAGAAACACTACAATCCCTCGCGAAAACTGCTGTACCAACCGGACAACCCATTGATACATAAGTTCACCAAAATCAACCTACAATGGCGCCCTCCCTACACCCCCTCATCGATAACCTTCAGAAGGGCGATGCCAACTTCTCTGGTGGAAAGTTGCAAGTAAGTAGGTCCCTGTCTTCAATGATGCTGTTTTCAAGAGCGTCTTGGAGCTTCCCTTGGATGCAGAGGGGTCTTTGCGGTTCCTCCGACTGTGGACCTCCTAGGAAAGCTTGAAAAAAGCCCCAGACACCTCCAGAAACCATATTTGTCTGTCGCAAATACCGTACTAACTTTCAGTGAATCAAGTGCCAATGCAGCAGCTCGCCGGTCGAAGTCACCCTGGGCTCCAACGTACTGCACAACCACGCCTGTGGCTGCTCCAAATGCTGGAAGCCCAAGGGCGCACTCTTCAGCGTCGTGGGTGTGATCCCCAAGGACAAGCTCTCCGTGACCTCTGGCGAGTCCAAGCTCGCCGTGGTCGACAAGTCCGCCACCATCGAGCGCCACGCTTGCAAGGACTGCGGTGTGCACCTGTTCGGCCGCATTGAGAAGGAGCATCCGTTCAAGGGGCTCGACTTTGTGCATGTCGAACTTAGCAAGGAGAAAGGCTGGCAGGAGCCGCAGTTTGCTGCTTTTGTGAGCAGCATTATTGAGCAAGGCTTTGACCCAGAGGGGATGGTTGAGGTTCGGAATACATTCAAGAGCAAGGGGCTTGAGACGTATGATGCGCTCAGTCCGGCGCTGATGGATGCTATTGCTACCTATGAAGCCAAGAAGAATGGCAAGCTGCCTGCTTAAGCAGTTGTTGGGGATGAATGGGTAGAGACTTGGACTACAACTGGAAGAGAATGTATGAAAAACTGAGAGTATCAAAAAAGAAGGAACGCTGCCGCTAGTGTAGAAAAGTATGTATGTCCAGAAGTCCTTATGCATTTTCCCTAGACCAATCCCCGTAGCGCACGTTCTATTGCAACAGTGCCGCCAAAAAGTCCAGGTCATTTTGGTTGGTTTGCAACTCTTCCAGGCGCCGCCTCTCTGCCTCTTCCGCTGCAGCGGCCTCACTCCGCCTGCGCATCTCTTCTTCCTCTTGCACGAGTGCATCAGTCTCGGGCGATGCAGTTGGTGGTTCAGACCCTGCGAGCAGAGCCATGTAGAAGTCGACATCCTGCTGCCGCACAAAGACGTCCGAGTGCGCAGAATCCTGACTACTCCTGCGATATTGCTCTGCCTCAGGCAAACTAGGTAGGCTGCCAGGCAATGGGGGCGGCTCAGTTCCGTCACGTACGGCCTTGAGAAAATCGATGTCCTCCTTGAGGATGATACGTGTTGAGCGAGGGTTGAAAGCAGGCACTTGCCTCGGCCGCTCAAACTCATCATCCGCGGAGCCGGAATAGTTGATCATTGTGGGTGCGGCAACGCGTACGGCTACGGCTTGGTGAGTGTACGACTCATTGTTGGCGTCTGTATCGTAGTAGCTTCTATCTGTGATATCCTTGGTCTCTGCGGTGATCCAGTCGGGTTGGTATGGCCTGTCCTCTGGAGATCCGGCCCCTACCTCCTGCTGAGAGACGAAGGCCTGGGGTTTCTTATCGACGTATCCGAGGTCAAAACGGTTTGGAGGCGGGTTACTGGGCATCTGATTCTGTGATTGCTGCTGTTGTTGCCCTTGCCAGTTGGGGTCGTAGGCAATGTTGAGTGTCCCTCGCTGATTTTGTGCCATGGCGTATGAAATGTCTCCCTCTTCTATTTGGAGCTGTTGACCAGGTTCGTGATTCCAATTTGATCCCTGCTGTTGAGGTTGATGATTTTGCTGTGTTGCTGGAACCCGGGGTACGAGTTCTGGCTCTTGGTATGTTCCGAGAATCTCGTCAAATTCGCGTGTAAGTTTCCACGGGTTGGTCTTTATGGGTGCCGGCTCCGGAGACTTGGAGGAGACAGTAGAAGTCGGTTGTGGCGGAAGTCCGCGCTGTTTCGGATGTGGCAGTCCCGGAACACCAGCTGGTAGAGCTCGCGGCTTGTTCGATGTGGTATTCGAGCGCATGAGCGTTTCAGGGTGGATTTTGGACTCCATATTCCCCCGTGGGAGAAGGTCCATAGGCCCAGAGACTTCCATTGTGGCTGAGCACTTCGAGCGTGAACGGTTTGGGAAAGGAAACAACGACGAATGGTTTGAACAGAGCCTGGTGTCTACGACGGATGATAGTTTTCCGGTATCACTTGAGCCAGGTCTCGGATTGTTATATATTTCCCTCCACCCTACCACTAAAAGCTTGGGAGCAGGGAGCTTTTACGTCGCTTTATTTGGACCGTCTTCGAAACTCGCTTTCATCGTTGGAAACAGACGTCGTCAGCGCTTCTGAGGACTCAATACCAGGCCTTTGCAGTCAAGAAGTCGGGAATTGTGGGTCCTTCCCACCAACTTAGGAGTCCTGCAGCTGTTTCAGCAACGCCACAGCGAACTGCCTTTGCTGAATTCTATCAACTCCCTTCCATCCCTGTTAGGAGAGGACCAGGAATTCGGTTATGAAACTCGGCGTCAAAAGGGTGTTGTGGAGCAAGTTTTCATCCCATCATGGAAAGCCACTGACAACTCCCAAAGCTGCATTTCTACTTAACGACGTGATCCGCACAGGGTTTCGCATGCCTTGTCGGAGTTTTGTTTCTCTGTCTCGAGCAAGCTCTTAAGTGATCGAAAATTCTTGGAATGGCTCATATTTCATATGATAATAGAAAAGCCCCGGTACGCCCAGACATCCGTCGCTGACGCGGTCAGAAGTGAAGAGCTCGGCTTCCTGCACGATATATCAGATGATTCTTCGGAATGCAAACTATCGGTATATCTCAATATGCCGTCAGGGAAGTTCGGTTCTGTCCAAAAGCTTTATTTATATACTCAAAGTCCTCTGCGATGATTCTCCTGGATCTAGACGATCTTCCATCATCGGATATAAATAGTCTACCACGGTCCGTGTTTCTCAAAGTCTTGACGACACTCGACAGCAGGCATCCATTGCAACACCTAGATTGCGGACCATTCGAAGGTGACCGAGTAAGAGCCCGATTCAGTGGAGACGGTGGCTTGCTCATCTCCGCTTGGAATTTCGTTGGCATAGAAAGCAGTCGATCCATCGTACGCAAGAAGCCCATCGATGAGCTGAATGAGGTCAGCATTTGAGTGAAAGCGTTACTTCCAAGATAGATTGCGTGACATATTATACTTACCGAAAAGGTGCCCGAAGTAGAGCCAGTGCATGAGAAAGTTCCATCAGTGACTGCGCAGTCCCCCTTCGAAGTATAGATAGTAAAACCGTCACCTAAATCAAAGTATCAGCACGTTATTCCAAGCGCTCAAGTTTAGTCACATTATACCTGAAGCAGTAGCATGATAAGTTGCTGGAGTGCCCCCATAGTACCAAGTTCCTTCAGATATGAGCTCTCCGTCTTGGCTGCCGTCATAGTACGCGTAGAAATAGCCCTCGCCTGATACCGAGCTTCCAGTGGCAGTGGATCCAGACGAGGTAGTGGTGGCAGTCGAAGTCGAGGTTGATGTTCGTCCGGGAAGAGTGATCTTCTTGGTGCTCGTAGTCGAGGAGCTTGACGTGGTCGCCGCCCTTCGATTAGGTGATATTAGCTTATAAAACAAGAAATTCTCTCATAAGGACCTCTGGTCTTCCTGAAATGGGTTTGGCTGCCTGCCTACTTCACTACGATGAGTCCCAAAGAGACCCCTTCCTCCAGCGTTGCCAAATCCCTCCAAAACATCAAAAAATGAAAGATGAAGAAGGAAACAGCTTACGTCGTTGTGACCACACTCGTCGAGGTGGCAGAGGTAACAGCTGTAGACGCCGCAGTCGTCGTTGCAACCGTAGTGGTGGCTCCAGACTTGGGAGGGTAGCTAATACCAGAAGAGGGACATGTGGAATCCTCGCCGACAATGGCAGCAGGAACAAAGTCCGCATTTAGCAGAGGGCCGTCAACGTAGAAGCCATAGTAAATCGAGCTCAGAGTGTCGTCGTCGCAGAGCAGAATGGGGTCCTGGCCAAAGCTAGCTGAGATAGCGCTGATGATTGCGGACGAGGTGTAGGTCTTAGAACTAGATGGAACAATGCCTGCAGCGTATAGAACCTGCACTATTGGTCAGAATATGATGGCTAATGCAAACTTGGGAACGGGTGCGGGCTAGTAAAAGCTGCATCTCATGTTGCCTGAGTCTACGAGGAGAATAGACAAAGTATCGAGCTGAGACCCGTGTTCTTTGACTCCGTTCACTCACCTCGTAGGTATTCTAGAAGTGCCAGGGTCAGCGACGAAAAACTATTCCAAATGGAAATACTGAGGGATAATTAGGCCTACCAACGACAAGAACAAGTCCACCGTAATTTGGAAGAAGTCGACAGCCTCGATGCCAGTTTCGTAGTCTGTGTAACAGCTGGGGTCTAAAGTGGAAACGCACGTTCCGTGCGTAGCCCACTCGTGCTCCCAAAACTCCTCGTTTGTCTCGTCATCGCTGTTCCAGTAGGTGTTCATGTTGTCCAAAAGCTCTGTGGTACCATACTTCTCGATCAAGGTTGTGATGTCGGTATACTCACGAGACGAATCGCAGTCCTCCGAATAGGTACCATCGCAGTTGTCAGGCCAGAGTCCGTGAATTCCCCATGAGTTGGCGGGTCCTATACAATTCGTTAAATCACATTTCTTGCGCAATCAAAGCAGGGAGTTGAGGAGAAGCATAAGTCCCCTCTAGGAGTAATCTTGGCAAAGTGACTAACCCTCAACACTATGGGAACTTTATGTTAACTCATAACTCGTAATTAAATTCACACAAAATGTACACACGTAAAAAATAGTTATATATCGATCTAGCTGCCCGGGGAATGACTCACGGATCTGTGTCCCAAAATTGCACTTGAAGCATCTGCCCTCCCGGACGGTTCACGCAGCAGGTAGTGGCCGCAGCGGCTGCCGTCGAACAGCTTTCAACAGAGGCAGCACAGGTGGCCTGTCGCTTGGACCTGTCCTTGAAGATCATGGCTCCAGTATCAGCCATCGTCAGCGGCAACGCCGCTGCGAGGACGAACAGCGCAGAAGGGAAGGAAGGAGCCATGTCGTTATTCTTGATGAGACGTTAAAATTCAGAGCTCTCCCGCATATAGCTTCATGTGAGAATGATTATGTGCAGATAGTTTGTTCCTTCTTAAATACGTCTTGGCAATCTACCTAGATACTCAGCCTGGAAGGTGAGGCTCAGGGGGTCGGCAGCGTCCGGACTACGGCTCGTGCAATGTAACCTACCTAGTGCGGCACTGAAAAAGGATGTGAGTTGGACACCATCAAGGCTCGCCTCCTCTAACACCCTAGTATCTATAAAGGCTAAAGCAGGAAAAAAACGTGGGTCTCGGTCCATCCCGCAATGGCAGGTCTTTGATGACATGAGCTTCATAGGCGGAGGGTGCTTGTTCAGTTATTGCTGGCTTGACGGCTCATTAGCTGCTATTCAAATCTCGTGCCTTGAATTCGGACTCTCTATGGCCGGGTATCAGATGAGGTGGGTATACTAAGACCTTCCCGTTACGGCAGCTGGAAATTATGATCCACGCCATGCTTCGTCACTGATTGTAAGCAGACTCGAATTGCCATGCTTTTAGTATTCGACTACCGGTGACTTCTCTGATCAAAGACGGAGGAAAAATCGCGGTAAAAGCCGTGATCGCCGCCTACTCGTTGTTATGATTCCACCCACCTGGAAGTCGGAAAATAGGCCGCGTATAGCAAGTGTTGCAGCATACTGGCCAATAACAAGGATTGCACGGCAAATGCAAGGTTTCATCGTTCATATGATGACTTACATCGAAGTTCACGGTGTCTAAGTACTATTTTGAAACCGAATTCAGATGGGAAATACGTGTCTGTGGGCAGAAAAGTTGACGCTTTGTTACTAAGTTACTGTTCAAATGACCATCGAGCCACCACATATAGCAGGTGCTCGAGAGAGGATTGCTTTCACAAGGTTCCATTCCAAGGTTCAGTGCATTATGTTGCTACGGGGATGAGAGCTAAGGCATGGCTGTAAATTAGCGTTTTCAATAGTAACTTATATTTAGCTAGGGCAAGTTGTATACATCGCAGTATGCAAGATCGTGACAGTGTGTGCATGGCTGTGAACCCTGTCCAGGCGGCTTTCTCACCTCAGGTTCTCGGCTGCTGGCATGCCACATTACCGATTACTCACACTTGAAATAGGACGAATGTAAACACATCTGTCCTTGCCAAATAGATGGAATATCTTGACATCGACCCAGCCGAGGCGTTCACCGGAAGACAGGACATATCACTCGAGATTGCCTGTCTCTCAGCCGCTCCGGGAGCTTCACCCGATAACTACATACGAGTTAGTGAACTCTACCTCAGCCAAACAGATCACAAGAGAACAAGAGTTAGGCGACTCACATATGTGCCGTCCAAGCACACAACAACCTCCTGGTAGCTGCAGGATCCACCACCTCCGGCACGTCGAACGCCGCAGCAGTTCGCACGGGATTCTGCAGTCTGGTGTAGTCTTCTAGAAGCGTGTTGTAAAGCTCTGGTCTCTTTTCACCAGCCTCTCTTAATTCCCTTGCATGACTGGCCTCAATCCCTCCTTCGAGTGGGAGGCTCCCAGACTCCAAGCTTGGCCAAGCAACCCAGTGATGAGGATCTCGACAGTCCGTCATGATTCCCCCTGCCACCCCATAACATTTCCTGACTAGTACGTTAAATATTGGTACTGTTGTTGAGAAGTATGCTTTGCCCAGTTCGACGCCATACTTCATGGTTGCCTGTCTTTCAGCAGCGGTGCCAACGGCGTAGCCGGGGCAGTCGACGAGCTGGACGATGGGAAGATTGAAAACATCACAAAGATTCAGGTGTTTTATTATCTTCTGTGCTCCAGAAGCATCAGTGGCGCCGCTGAGAACTTCTGGATTGTTGGCGATAACTCCGATTGGATGGCCAGCCAGGCGACCCAGGCCAACAATGGCTGTATTTCCCCAGCCGGCTCCTATCTCAAACCAAGACCCTTTGTCTAGGAGTGCTTGTATAAGACGTACCATTGAATAGGCACGCTGACGACGTCGAGGAATCATGGTTCGCAAAGAAGTGACGTCTCTGTCGTGAGGGTCATTCGACGCCTGCACAGGTGGCAAGTCGGTCAGCCCACAGTTGGGCACGTACGACAAGAAAGCTCGTATTTGCTCGAAACATCCCGCCTCATCAGGAGCAGCGTTATCAATCGTCCCATTCGCACAATGTACGTCCGGTCCTCCGAGCTCACTAGCAGTCAGTCCCTCTTCGAACGTGGCCTTGGCCACAACATGCGGCCCTGCGTTGAACAGCGCTCCGATGTCTGCTGCCATGACAGAAAAATGGCATGCAGTCACTCGAGCAGCTCCGAGACCAATGGCTGGGCCAAGGACCGCACCAACATTTGGAATACCCAAGTTCAGCTGCTGGTTGACCTCTTTGAAGCCAGGCATGGGTGGCACATAACTGAAGCCTTCTTTCTTGATGGTGGTGACCGAACCTCCACCCGAAGATCCATCCACGAGCTTGACGATAGGAAGGCGGAGATCGATGCATAACTTCTCCATGTATACTGTCTTGGCCCAGATGGCACCATCTGCATGTCCCGCCCGGAGTGAGAAGTCGTCCGCAGTAAATACTACTTGGCGACCACCCACGGTTCCAAATCCTTGAACATTGTTGCTCGGTGTGAATGCTTTGATTTCATCTTTGACTTTGCCACTGGATCCGGAGATGGTCTTCCAGTCTATGGTGCCTGCGACCGACCCGACCTCGTAGAAGCTGGCTGGATCAAGAAGAGCTTCGATTCGTTCACGTACCCAGAGCTTGCCGGCCTTCTTCTGGCGAACATAACCCGGACTGCTGGTAGGGGGTGTTCGGGCGATAGTTTGAAGGGTATCTACCTGGCCGAGTATTTCGGACCAATCTGTTGGTGGTGCGTCCTTGTCCCTGTTCCTGGTTTTTCGGGTCGATGTAGATGCGGCCGCACTGTCTGGGGGTGTCAGGTGCGCTCCGACCTGCTTCAAGCGTGAACTAGCCTTGGAGGTGCTGTCCCTGGCCATGCGAGCTTTGTTGCTGACCCTAAGGCCGATTTCAAGTGAAAGAATGCGATTCGCAGTCGAGTGAGAGTACAAGACACTGAAAAATTAATAAGTATACTTTACTTGGGGCGGACTCGGACCGTCCGCTGTCTCCAACTCAAGCGATGCCTCCGGAAAACGAGTAGGAGAGAGGTGGACATGCCGAGGTTCAGGATGTTGAACTGGAAGCGGGGATAACGTCGCACCCGAAATGCAGGAGAACATCAGCCAAGTCTTAAATGTCAATCTTAACGCAGAGCCTCAATTTCTGTGAGACGTCCTTCATATTGCTCGGTGACATATCAGCGGATGGATCTTTTGCAGTCATGGACGTACCACGGGTTTTGGTCGCCAACCGGTAAGTGAAACCCTCCTGGAATGTGACAGCGTTGTAACCTCGACCTGACTTGAAGTGCTAGGGGGGAGATCGCTGTTAGAGTCTTGTCCTCTGTAAGAGAGCTCGGTTTATACACTATTGCATTATACACCACCGAGGATGACGCCCACCTCTCCTATGCACATGAAGGATTGCAATTGCCATCTGCATCGTCTTATACTGACGTGAGCCTGCTGGTCTCTCTATGCAAAGAGAAACACATCAACCTCGTTCACCCCGGATATGGATTCCTCTCAGAATCTGCCGAGTTCAGTGAGCAGCTTGCCGCTGTTGGTGTCTCGTTCATCGGTCCCAGCCCAGACATCCTGAGACGAACCGGTGACAAACTCAGCGCGAGGAATTTGGCCCAAGTTTGTGGAGTGCCTGTCCTTCCTGCTGTTGAGGAGCCAGTCGAAGAACTTGAGAAATTGAAGGCTTTCGCAAAAGACGTGGGACTGCCCATAATGATCAAGGCTGTCGATGGCGGAGGAGGACGTGGAATCCGCCTCGTTCAACATGAAAAAGATCTCGAAGCAAGCTTCCGCTTGGCAACAAACGAATCTCCATCCAGGCAAGTATTTGCGGAGAAAGCTGCGGTTGGAGGGTTCAGGCACGTCGAAGTCCAGATCCTCGGGGATGGTTTGGGTAACGTCCGGCATTTTTGGGAGCGCGAGTGTTCAATACAACGAAGGTTCCAGAAGGTCATCGAGATCGCCCCATCCACTATATTGAATCGTGGCATGATCAGCTCTGTTATCGACGCCGCTATGCGTATGGCCACTGCAATAAAGTACTCCTCGCTGGGCACATGGGAGTTTCTCGTCTCACCGGAAAGCTCGACCTACTACTTCATGGAGATTAACCCTCGCCTACAAGTGGAACACACCATCACGGAGGTTATTTGTGGTATCGATCTAGTGCGGTGGCAAATCCTCACTGCTCTTGGGAAGAGTATCTTCGATCTTGACCTCGACGGCCTTGGCTCGTCAGATGCAACTATCCCACCACCCACCTCTACGGCTATACAAATGAGGATTACAGCAGAGGATCCTCTCCACAATTTCGCGCTCTCCATAGGCCGAATACGTCAAATATGTCTACCGGGCGGGAATGGCGTCCGAGTAGACACTCATCTCCGGCCCGGAATCATAATTTCGACTGATTTCGACTCTCTTCTGGCCAAGGTCATTGTCAATGGCCCGGACTGGGAGACGGCGGTTGCGAAAGCGGGAAGAGCTCTCCAGGATCTTGTTATTAAGGGGGTTGAGACGAATGTCTCCTTGTTACAGCAGATTTCACATTCACATGCATTTCAGGCCTGTCACTTCGACATTCAGTGGCTTGAAGGCCAATTGGATACCATTTTGAAGAGTAAACAAGACTACCACCGCCATGCAAACTCAATGGCATTTAGGAATGGGACTGAAGATGGGCGGTCGCTGGTCAGACCCTCACCAGCTTCGGATCATCTGATACGGAAAGGCGAGCGCTTCAGCATACAGTTTGAGGGACTTGATCAGGCGACGGATCATACAAATAGCGTCGTGACCGTCTCAAATGTCATCCGGAACGACTTCCCAACGTCGCTCGCGCTCAAGCTATCCGAAGGAAATCGCAATGATACTCAAGCAGAAGGCTACACACTGAGGATTTCCAAGATATCGGATACTCAACAAGCTCGGCATGCTGGGAAAGTAGGGAAAGAGTCGACCTCGACCGATGGATCCATGTTGATGTGTCCAATGGCTGGTCAGCTGGTAGAGATATTAGTTGACGATGGAGACTCGGTTAGCGAAGGAGACGCAGTCATCATCGTGCGTCAAATGAAGATGGAATTGGAAGTCAGAGCCCATCGATCTGGGACGATCCAGTCACTCTTCGATGAGGAAGAGGGGAACGACATTTCCGCAGGCTCGGTCATATGCAGCATTATACCTGGCGAGAGGGAAAAACTTTAAATGCGTCATACTTCATACTGCCGGCCTTCCCGATCCTTCGTACCACAGATGGCAACATTATAAAATCTTTATATTACCCAGGGGTCCTCCGACCTTCATTTAATATGATTATTTTCAGGATATCGGCACACAGCCAGATGGTATCCAGCAAAGGGCAGCTCTCGATATACCCATGTAGATCGACAGGACTAGTGTCTACCTCCCGCCGCTCTACTTCTCGGAGAAGCATAGTGCGAAGACGCCAACTGTGTAGCTCGGGCCGTTCTTCTTGCTGCTCTTCTACGGACGCGGTCACCGTCTTTTCTCCGCACTTGTGGCTAGCTCGGGGATGTGATACTGCATGCATTCTGCATGCTTATCGACCGTCTGCGAACGCTTTCATGACATCTACTCTAGTAATTGGTGCTACAATGCCTCAATGCGGTCGTCCTGCATCCCTGGTTGTTGGACTGACGCGGCACGACTGCATGGTAAGGAACCGTGGAACGACGCTGCAGTTGGACACTGCGGGGTTGTATTTATTTTCATCGAGCTAGTGATGTCGACAGTGACCATGGATATCGATCATATCATATAGGTAGGTAGAGAAGGCGCTCCCAGTGACTTGGGTCTTCCTCCGCGTCTACTAGGTACTGATGCAGTCGCCCCATCCTCGACCTTCCTCTCCACCATGCTCACCTCCGTCAAATTGGTCATGAAGTCTTGTCTGAGCCTCACGACCCTCTCGGCAATACTTCTCCGGGCGGCCGCTCAAGATGTCCCAGTCAACAATGCAACCGAGTATCCAGGGGCTGTCGATGGTAACGGGAATCCTCTCCCTAGCTATTCGCCGGCTAGGCCACCAGCAATTCCTCTCGCAGTGAGGAGTCCTTACCTCTCTGCCTGGTCAACTGCATCTGGTGACTCGACGCTCAATAGTGCCAGTCCCATATTTTGGCCTGGCACTGCACTTGGATGGGAGGTTAGCTTTGGAGAGCTGTCCTTACCTCGCGATCCGCACGCTGAAATTATGAATTTATAGGGTATAGTGATGGTCGATGGCATCTCGTACGAGTACCTGGGAACCGGATCACAGAGTCTCCCGGCCATCCGGAAGTTCCAAATCGCCAAACCAAAGACTGTGACCTACGACTCACAGTATTCCAATTTCACTTTCCAAGCCGGCCCCGTCGAAATACACGCAAGCTTCTTTTCCCCTGTTACTCCCAAGGATATCTGTCGCACGTCCATTCCTCTTTCTTATCTTACAACGAGCATCACGTCTTTGGATAATCAAACTCACGAGGTGAGATTTTACTCTGACATCAACGGCGCTTGGATATCGTATGAAAGCAATGCGACTCTTCTCTGGGATTTCTACAAGTCGGGCCAAGGAGTTACTAAGATTGCCAATGGCACTGGCAACGCTACCGACTCTGCTACTACGCTCTACTCTTGGATATATCAGCTTCAACAGCCCTACACGTTTGGGGAAGAAAGTGATTTTCCTCTGTGGGGAAACTTCTCATACAACTCAAGTCCTATGGGGGCGAAGAACTTCAGCTACGAATCGGGTTTCTCGGCAGACGTCCGGTGGAGCTTTGTGAACGACCATCATCTAGATGACCTCGTTGATGATGATTACCGCGGATGGGGTACGCGAGAGCCTGTTTTCGCGTTTGCTCACGATGTTGGAAAGGTGACTTCGGCTCAGGTTAGGTACACCATTGGATCCATTCAGACTCCCATAATTCGGTACCTTCATATTGGGGGCTTATCGTCTCTATTACCATGGTGGGCCAAGTGTTACGGGAGTGACTTGTACTCACTTATTGCGTACCATTGGAACGACTTTGATACTATTTCACAGCTAGGCGCGGACTTTGAATCTCAGCTCAAATCAGATGTGGCTACATATTATCAACAAAATCCTGCCATGATTTACAGCAACAACACTTCCAAGGCTCCACCACCCTATTCGAACGGCTCTGAAGGCTTTGCCTCTGGCGTCGATCAATATGGACAGCAATACATTTTTGATCCCGACTCTGGATATGGGTTTCTCAATCCGATTGACTTCAGCGGTATAGCTGTACCGGATGTTGACGAGGCTGAAGCTTACTACTCAATTGTCGCACTTTCCGCGCGACAGATCATGGGCGCCTACGTGTACGCCTTGCCTCCCGCGACAACGTGTGGCGATGAGGCTCTGGACGGCGCCGACGATAGCACTCCCTTGATGTTTCAGAAGGAAATCTCGAGTGATGGAAACGTCAACACTGTCGACGTCCGTAAGTGATTTCTGCGCTGGCATGGTCTTGCTATAGCCCGAGCGGCGACTGACTTGCATCACGCGGATAGTATATCCTGCGACACCTTTCTTCCTCTACGCCAACCCAGACATGATAAAGTGGACCCTCGAGTCACTCTATCAGTATCAGGAAGGTGGCCTCTACCCGAATGGCTATTCCATGCACGATTTAGGCAGCGCGTTTCCCAATGCGACCGGGCATGTGGAAGGGAACGATGAGTATATGCCCGTTGAAGAATCGGGGAACATGATTCTCATGTCATATGGTAAGCTTCGCCCCTTGCTCTTGAGTAGTATTTGGGAAGTACGAGAACCTGACAGTCGCTTTTTGTAAGCCTATTACAAATTCTCGGGCGACACAGCTTGGATTAAAAGTCACTACACGATCCTAAAACAATGGGCTCTTTATCTCATCCAGTTTTCCTTGATACCTAGCGCGCAGCTCTCCACGGATGACTTCGCAGGGACACTCGTGAACCAGACCAACCTTGCAATCAAGGGCATTGTGGGATTGCAAGCGATGAGTGCCATTGCCCGTATCGCTGAGCAACCAACGGATGCTACAAACTTTTCCATCACGGCCAGCGAGTACTATCAGAACTGGACTTACTTCGCCATCGATCCGTCCAAGAACCACACAATGTTGGCGTATGAATGGAGATCATCATGGGGTTTGCTTTACAACACATTCTTCGACAAGCTCCTCAATCTTGGGCTCGTTGAGGATAGCGTTTACGCCATGCAGTCGGACTGGTATGCCACAGTGAGCCAGGTCTTCGGTGTGCCCCTGGATAATCGCGTAAGTGCCAATTCATTTGATTTATACTTATACGAACAGTACTAAGTTCCTTAAACAGCATCATTACACTAAATCGGACTGGGAGCTGTGGACCGCTGCTACTTGCTCCCCTGAAACCCGCCGACTCTTTGTGAACGGCCTGGCGTACTGGCTCAACTTTACATCGACCAGCTACCCGTTCACTGACCTCTACGAAACCATTGATGACGGCGGCTATCCGACAGTTCCCGATTCAGTAACGTTCAAAGCACGCCCAGTAGTTGGTGGTCACTTCTCTTTGCTATCCTTGTTCCGCGCCGGTCTCCTGAGCGATGACGCGACTGGTGACAGCAGTGGCTCTGTCTTTGCGAAGAACAGTACACAGGCAGTGAGCTCGGAAATCATCTTGCCGACCCAGGCGAGCGCGGACCTGGGTCCTGCGGGCTCCGGGAAAGTAACTCAGCAACCATTCTCATTCTCTACGTTAACTACGTTGAACGGCACCACACCGGTGACAACTACGATTTCGAGTATCACTGAGACCGTGACAGTGAGCTCTTTTGCTGTGGAGACGACAGCAGATTAGGAAACATCAGATATCTGTGCATCTCGGGTGTTAGGTCTTATTTGGGCTACGCTCCAATACTGGGTACCTAACTTGGTATGATAGGTAGACGCTTATTTGCCATGATCAACTTCGAGATCAGATTATTAATTTTCCTGGTCTACTATCTCCCCTCAAATCCTGCTTGTGATAAAGATAAATGATGAGACCATTTTTGAGCATACACTTAATACTGGCCAGACCGTCGCTGGGCCAGTGTCTAGTATATATCATGATCAGGTTAACGATGCCCCGCCTGTCTATATATCAGCTGATTGGTGACCTCGGGAGCAATTGATGAGGCATTGAGTGAAGCTAATTTGAACGATTCCTCCATTTCTGGCTGTTTTTGGTCATAAGACGGCCGCGACGGGCCTGAGGATTCAGACCCGGGGCTGTTTGGCCTCTCACTGGGCCCCCGTCATCGCAGCAGACCTACTGTAGACACAGATCGACGAGGGGCGTAAGAATGTCAAAAAGCTTGGCCTTATCCACGGAGAATGGGAAAATTAATGAAACGTCCATTTCGTGTTTCTCAACAATGGTCGCCTAGCACATCTCAGTTACAGGTGGCTGGAGACACCGTTCTTCTGGCCATCGCACCCACCCAACTGCGAGTAAGAAAAAGTGGTTCCAGGAGGCAACTTTCGTGAACATGATTTCATGTGATCTTAATTCCATTATAATTACCTCGCGTCTGAGACCTTCGATCTCATTACAATCCCAATGTGATCGTACACTTTCTCTTCAGCGTTGACCGCTTCATCATTTTCTTCCTCGGTACCATTCTATTTCCAAAGGCAGCTGGTCTCCTTCAATTCACCCGAATTTCGTTCTTTTATCTTTAATAAAAACTTCTCATTCGAATAAAACAAGTCTAAACTCTGACAATGAAGTCGACTGCTATTCTCGCCGCCCTTATCGGCTCGTCCGCCGTTACCGCCCTGGAGCCTCGCCTTGCGGGCACGTCCGAGGTTGTAATGACCCGAACCGTCACAGTCACGACGTTCCAACAAGCGGGACCAACAGATGGCAGCATGCTGGCAAATAGAGATGTACACGGCAACAAAGGCAATAAAGGCAAGGGTCCTGCACGAGGCCCCGCTGCCGCAAGTCCTCGAGAGAGCATGCCGAGCTTCCACAGCGTTGCCCAAGAGGTTCCCCGTACAGAGCCCACCCAAAGGATCAATGTACGCGGTCCGATGCCAATGGTCGTGATACCTACACCGTCCGCTGCTTCAAGCGTTGGAATGCCCATTGCTCAAAATGACGATCACGGATACGCTTCACCCTCAAGTCACACAATTGGCAGCAAGCCTCACAATGGCACCTTCAACCTTATGCATGTGACGAATCACACTGCAGACCACGGAAAGGGCAAGCCTCAGAGCAAGCCTCATAATGATAAGGAAGATCTCAAGGAATGGGTGAAGAATTTGGAAGGGACTGTTTCGGAGAAGGCCAAAGACTTGGAGGATTCTGCCTTGTCTAAGGCTAAAGATATGCTGAACGAAGTGCGCTGAAGATGCTGCACCTGCCAGTTGAGTGTGTGTCGTTTGAAGAAGATATGAACAATACCTAGGTAATAAATATACGCTCGTTAAATCGGTACCTATGAGGCGTTTTCATGCCTGTAAGCTTCGATAGATCCCTCAATCTGAAGAAAATTAAAATGATGGTCACTGCCAGCTCTTGTCTGGGGATTCAGGCCCCCAATGGCCCCCAGGCTGGGCCCAAATCACTCTTTTCCAATTCCCAATGTCCTTCGTTTGCTTTGTTCCCATTTAGTTTCCGACTCGAGAATACGAGATTTAATTCTCACTTGTTCTTCACCGAGGAGCTAGGCATTCCACCAAGGGTAGTCCAGCGGTGTCGACCAGTCATTTACTCGTCGGCAATGTCAGTCCCGATCGATGAACGGGAACGTGGATTTATTCAGATAGGCTGAATTTCATGAACAAACAAGCCAGAAAAGCTACAGCATTGTTCTCAAAGTTTCTGCATTGTTTCTTAGTCTCATGCAAACCCTCGTGTGAATGTGCCACTCTCGTCCGGCCTTTTGGCGCGACTCGCCCAACATACCTAAGTAATCTGTGAAATTGTGAGACATTTGTTTTCTGGATGCTCAAAGTCCGAAGAAAGTGATCTGACATCCATCCAACGCCTCATCCGTCCTTTTTTTCGGCTTATGCTCACGCAGCTGGGCCGCTCCAGCCTCAACTGCCCCTCCTCCGTGTAACGTAAGCTCGGATCCTTCGGATTTCTATAAAAGTCTACAAATTGGAAATCCTTCATCCACACTCGTGCTACGGGCACGACGTCATGTGTCTGACCTAGATCTCATTCCGCTGCGAACACCACACGTCCAACGAAGGGAGAGCCAATGGGACATTCCCGGCGCAGCATGCTACTACAAAGGGAATAGGCTCAGGCTGAATCCTCACGGCTGACCTGCATGCAGGTGATCTCCAGGATATTTTGCGTCCAGAACGTCGTTGAGACCCCATCCTTACAATCATCTACTTTCTCACCTCTTTCTTGCTGGCATTTGAATCTGAGGGTCGCCGTCCGCGGACGAGTCGACACTCACAAGACTGGTTCGCAACCCAACAATCTCGCAAGTAATGATAGAGAGCGTCGCTTGAGTCGACGTACAAGTCTACCTGCCATGTGGCTACCAACTTCTGCACGCGATCACGCGAGCAGTATGAGCAAGCGAGGCCCGACATCACAATGCGAGAGCGGCAACATTTGGCTGTGCCAACCTGGCATCCCTTACGTTGTTGCATGTGCAATTATAATAGGGTGCGCCTTTTTATTTTATATATATTTCCAGTTCAGACCGCGCAAGGTGAGTCGTCGCTTTGGATTAAACTTTGTGTCGCGCTTTGGAAGTAGTTGGGTTCTGATCGTCTAAGGAACCGTTCGAATGGCGGAAAACCTTGCCATTCCTCTTTCCCTCCAAAAGTGAGTTACCGATCGAGCGTCACTAGTTATGATAACTTAAGCTGATTTCTGTAGAGCGCAAAAGGAGAGCAAAGAAAACTCCCGTGCAAACTAAATACTTGGGAACAGAGCTCCCTGGTCAGTCAAACGTCTCACCATCTAAGTACCGAGGAAGAGTCGATCAGCTAATGCCACTGTGTAGAAATGGAGTCCTCGCCTTTGGGGGCATCACTGAGAGCCTCGGTCCTTTGGCCTAAAACTGGTCAAGATTTTCCAGCATTCCCGGAAAAGGCAAAAGCTGCTCCGGACCGAGCCAGAGCACCAGATATTCGGATATATTCTCCAACGCCATCAGGTAGCACGTGGTAAGGATCTGGGTGTAAGGGACCCACAACCTACCTAGGTACTTAAATATCCGGAACGATACCCATAATTATATATTGACAACGTGCTGTTCAGTACCCTCGTGACTGAAACATCTTGCTTCATATTGTCGTCCTTGTCCATACCTCATGACCTTTCTTCATGACCCATCTCACGCTCACCACTCTCATCTGTGTACCTACCATGTGGAACGATTCGCTGAGCCGTGTCAACCGCAACACTTCGGATCACCTACACAGTAAAGAATCATGGCTACGTATCGCACTTGCGAAGGGCCTTGTTGGTAAAGCAGTGGGTTGTAAAGAATAAATATTACATCATGGAAGTGCCTATATACACATTTTGCCTCCTTATACTATCCCGTAAACCCTCGGGAGAAGGGGGCAGTCAGGCCTCTGAATGACCGGGCAGAGTGATGCACGCAGTGATCTCAGATCAGGGTGATCTTCAAGGGGTGTGCCTGCGGACAGCCTCCCTCAGAACTCCTTGGCAAGTTTACTTCTCGCCCTCAACACGGGTCCGTATTTCATAAATACGAAAGGAATCAGACTCAAGAAGGTGCCAAACAGCGCGAGAATGAGACCAGCATATTGGCTCCTGTGAACACATCAAGGTTAGCAATAGACTTTTGACTTGAATACAAGCACTGCTCGCAGGGGACTCAATAAAGGTTTGAAACTTACCCAACATTCTCAAAGAATTGCGTCGCAAACAACGGTGTCACCGCGCCCAGCGTGTTCCGCATCAAACCCTGGCCCGCAATCGCCGAGCTTGCGCTCTCGCCATAGCAATCCGCCGTGTAGCTGTACGTGCTCTCGAACACAAAGTAAATACCAAATGCGATCAATACGAGCCCAATGCACGGCCCGATCCAGTGCACGAACTCGTACTGCGTGAAGCTGTAGATGAACAGGCCAATCGGCAGCCAGATCGCGCCGAACATGGCTCCGTACAGACGAGCCTCTGGGTACACGACAGTGTTAGGCTCCGCGGTGAGCCGGTCGTATCTGCGCATTTGGAAGTGGTGCGCACCCCAAGCGAGGGTGGTGCCGAGAGCGAGGGCAATGTAGGGAAGGCCTGCGATGCCCTCGGACCATCCGCGCTTGTCGGCAAAGGTGATTGTGATGACGGAGAGGAACAGGAACGTGACGGCCCAGCAGAAGGCGATCCACAGCCCGAAGGCCATAACAACCGGCTCGGTGAAGAGCATCTTGATCGCCTTGACGGAACTGGCCTTCAGCATGGACTTGAGATCCGGTGTGTAGATGTCGCCCTCGGCCACGTAGCGCTCATCGCCGGTGGCCTTGCGCAGCTCCGTCGCGCGCTTGTGCAGCGCGACACCGCCGCGCGTCTCGGGGAAAAAGAGGAAGATAGCGATGAGCAGCGGCACGTTGGCGATGCCCTGGATACCTTCAATCCAGCGCCATCCGATGGCCTGGTCGATGAAGCCGGCGTAAATGGGCGCGGCGACAGTGCCGAAGATGGCAACCCACGAAAACATGGCCATGGGGCGCGAGCGCTCGTGCGGCACGTACATGTCGTCAAAAGTGCCACCGACGAGGATGGTGCCGACGCAGCCAAAGATACCGAGGAGCAGCCGCAGGCCAATTATAGTGCCGATAGTCTGCCCGAGGGCAAGGCCAATGAAGAGTAGGTCGAAGCAGAGGAAGGCGCCAGCGTAGATGACTTTTCGACCAACAAGTTCGCAGAAGGGTGCGAGGATCATGGGTGTGAGCGCGCAGGCGAAGTTGAAGGTGAAGAGACCCATTTGCCCGAGTTCTGTAGAGGAGTTGAGTTCTTTCACCATGCTGGAGATACCGGAGCTGTATGCGGTGGTGGCGAGGCCGATAAAAAGGGTCATGAGGCAAAGCATGGTTGTAACACCTCTCTTCTTCCACTTGCTCCACTCATAAGGGTTCTCCTTGTCGCCCGTCGCGAAGGTGAGGATAATGTATTCTTTCTCGTTGTGTACAACAGTCTCCGTCAGGGTGAGCGGCATGTCGATGCCCTCAACGGTCTTGATAGGACCACAATCTGCGTCAATGGACTCATTGGCCACATCGACATATTTTCCACCCACAATGCGCCCGACCAGTGGTTGGCCCTTCTCGTCGCGCTTGATGTCGGTCTCATGGCCCATCACGGAGAGGATGTCTGGTGTTGTCTCTTCTGACTCGTCGACCTCGCCGACAACGCTGGCTGGTCTGGAAAGCGAAGCTGCCCGCGACGGTGCATGCGAGGTTCCGGGACGAGAGGCGTATGGACTTCCGATCGGAGAAGTTGGTTGCGACCCGATGAAAGAGCCTGGCCTGGAGCCGACGCCGCCGTAATAGGAATTTGGTCTGGAAGCTGCTAGCGAACCCGGCCTGGATGGCGGGTGCGCGAACGAGGGCATGTATGAAGACATGATGTGACTGAACGCGTACTAACGCGTGTTGTTCCCAGCACAGATGATGAGGAGGTCTGAACAGTGACAATGAGATATAATTCACTCCAATGCAAGAGGAGGAAAGGAGAGAGGGTGATCAATAGGAGTGAATCCGGGGAAGACGATCGAAGCAGCTCACTCATATTTACCTATTTATCAGCTCCGGAGAACTATCATAAAAGTTACGTGGTGTCCCCAGTTTCCAGCCGGCCTGCTTGCTGAGCATGGAGTCTCCAGGCTCCACAGTCCCCGTGGAAAGGGTGGATGGTGTAGGATTGTGGGATACTGCTGGCTCTCACCCAGTGCTCGGCTGAGAAATGGCACGGGCGGTCCACAGAGGCGCCGAGGTATTCCCTCTGCTCGCGCATTGGCGAACCTGTCGGACGCGAACAGAAAAAAACTAACCCAGCAGGACGTCATGCTTGAGTGGGTGAGAGTTGGCAATGGCAATCTTGTATGGTGAAGTGTCAAGACCGACAAGCCTCCAAGATATTGCCACTCTGGGATACGTCGAGTCAGTCAATACTGCGTCTCGTTAGATCAACGTCACCTTCTAGCAAAATGTCAAATCTTTTCCTCCTCAATCCCTCTGAGGTTGCCTCTGAACCTGAATCACAGCAATGCGGCGAAAAGACTACCTGTTCGTGCTGTAAGATTTTGTTTCTGCGGCGTTGGCACATGAATAAAGGCCATGGGTCCATCTTCCTCTTCAACCCAGTCAAGACTTGGTCTGTGCAGTATGCAGGCAGGCCCGGGTCGACCGAGTTCAAATGAGCCTTCCCCGGGACACATTGCTGTTTCTTGAGAGCGACAGTCGCGGGTGGGACTGCCCTAATCAGCATACCAAACAGACCACCGCACCGGAAAGTGAGAAGGAGCATGTCGAAAAAGGCTGACATTCAAAGAATGCCTCTCACCCAGTCACCATTGCTGCAGGGCTGCTTGGCGGCTTTGATCGGTGGTGGTCACAAAAAAAATGCGGCTCTGCCGGAAGAGGTGGATGGGACCCACCCGGACCGCAACGGCGCTTCTCGGGAATCCGCCGAAACACCATCATGACGTCTGTTCCCGCTGAAATGCTCGGCAAAGACCCGTCAAAAAGCCAACTGTTTTCCCTTCGAGTCAGGGTCCACCCGTGCTCAGCGCCAGGCCCGACGTCACTTCAGGAAAAGCTCGAACAGACTGATCGTCAGGAGCGTATTCGAGCAGATTGCCTCTGTCGTGCGTTTGAGTTGTTCTGCATGTCTGCGGTGCTATCCGATGTCCGACAGCCCGGTTTGGTGTTGATCGAGCCCCTTTGGATATTCTAAGAAGTAAATGAATGTGGTAAACGCACAAGGCTCCCTTGACTCCTAATTCTCCGAGCCACCTTGCAAGCCTCGTCGCAAGCCTCGTTGAAGGATAATCGGAGGTATCGTGTGTTGGTCCTCATGACGAGTGGTTTCACAAGCACACCAGAGTACTTTGAGATGGTTGCATCTAGCTGTCAGCCTCGCATGAACCAGATGGTCTGATGATCGATCGACATGTTGGTTCAGAGATTTGATTCTCCGAAGTCTCTCCAAGGTCGGAAGAAGCAAAAGAATTTCTCCGGCCTTCCCGCCATCACGAATGAGCTCACGTCCCCATCCCATTCCCTGAACCACATAGCACCCCTTCGATTACGTACACAGGCTATCGCCTCGCATGTGGCCAGCTCCCTGAACTCGACAGCCGCCGGAGAGGACGGTATGCTTGCATGCAGAGATGCAGAAAGCTGCAAACTCATCGCTGATGTCGCCCTTATTATCCACGAGATTCCCCAGAGGTCGAGACTCTATTCGAAGGGTCGTATCCAGCCGGCTCCCCGGACCAGACAGTCAGACCTCGTGAGCTGCCTGCACTGTAATATGGAACGACATGCATGCGTGGAGAGATCCCACATCGACAGACCGCATGTTCCCCTAAATTCTGATGCCATGCCTTACCTACGCACCCCCCAGATTCCCCAGCCGTGAGGCTGCTCCGTAGGAAAGAGCGGACTATGCACCGTGCCCCATGCCCCCACGGCTCCCGCTGGCCACGCAAGGCCTACTTACTCCTCGCTCGTCAACCCTACCAGCCCCAGACTAATCTCCCAAAGTCTCGCCTCGCCCTCGGGATCAAATGCCCACGGTGCGTATCCTGGCGCAATCGTAGGATCTGGATGATCCTGTGGCACCGCCTCAGCCACCTCACAATCCTCGCAATAGACGCCTCCCTTGCCCTCCAGCTCTCGCGCCGTGGCCGCCCAGATCGTGGTGGCGCATCCCTGCTGCACGCTCTTCATGTATTTCACCCGCTGAGGCATGGACTGCACTGTCTTCATCAGATCTTGGATATGCTTTTGCAGCCCAGTCTCGACGCCGCCTGGCATGACGCTGTAGCCGTGTATACCCTGGGAACCATACAGACGTTCGATGTGATTAGTCGTCCACTGAGACGCGTTAGGAGCAAATTCCTATCTGCAGGGTTGTGGATCTCGGAGCGAGACAGGGCTCCGTCGCTTGATAGAGGGCATACATACGATACTGGCCGTCTTGGAATGTCCATACGCCTTAAATTGATTGTATTTACCCTCAGCCTCGAGGTTGATGTCGTCCAAATCCACTGTACTAGCCCGGTGCCCAGAGCTGCTGGTGTTGACAACGCGGGTGGCAAAATCAGGCGAACTCTGTGCGCCAGCCAAAAGCTGAGCCTTCAGACATTGGAACAGGTAGAAGTGAGCGACATGATTGGTACCAAATTGCATCTCGAGGCCGTCCGTAGTGACTTCGCGCGTGGGGACGGCCATTACCCCGGCATTGTTGATGAGGAGGTTGACCTGCTGTTCGCACCTTTTAACCTGATTGGCAAATGATTTGACACTGCCAAGGCTGGTGAGATCTAAGTCGATGAGATGGATCTTCTATTTGGTGTTTGGATCGCTCAGGACAGAAGCCAGTGCTTCTCTGGCACGATTCATGCTGATGGCTCGGACGCCGGCGTAGATGGCTATCCCAGCTGCTGCCAAAGCTTCGACGAGTGAGACACCAATCCCGGAGGAACAGCCAGTGACGACGGCCACTTTGCCACGGAGTGAGCCGTCGAAACGGTCCTCGTCCTGCAGGACTTGCAGCCCAGTCGGACGAGCATCACCCGGGCCGGCCACGATCTCAGGCTGGTGAAGTTGCGCGTATTTGCCAGACATGGCTGCTTGAGTGAACCCTGGTGAGGTCAAAGTTGAATGACCACAGTATTTCAACGATAGATGGATGGGGTGTTGCTCTTGCTGTGGAGCACATGATTTCGAAGAGGCAGGCAGGTTGATGTCGTCCACGGAGCTTCATCATTTATAATGTGACGCAGACATCACTTTCTTCTCGCCTTGGCTGGGTTTGCAAGCAATTATTGGAGTTTGCAGTTCGGCGTGCCTGAAAAAGTAGCGGCGAAGCTGACGGGCTGCCGCGGCGTGCCTCATGAGTTGTCGGCGAAGCTGACGGACTGCGTAAGCGCGTGCCAGGGTCGGCGAGGTTGGCAAACTGCCGAGCCCATGCATGTTGTGCACACTTATCCTACTATTTGGATATGATATTGCATGTTGGTTGGAGGTGGTGACTGCGCTCTTTGCATCGGTTCAACTTTGGCCTCCTCTAACCCGCTACTCCCCAAGAAGCGTGCTCGCAAGTTCCAATGTGTTCGACGATGTCTCGAACAGCCCATGCGCTGTCTTTTAAAAATAGTTGTAGGAAAACAGGCATGGCTGCTGTGTCGGCGAAATACTAAGTTCCAAACATACAAGGGAAGATTGTATTGAGGTAAGGTTACCAAAAGCATTTGGCGCAGTGGCCCCTTGTACATTCAAGGCACAGACAAGGAGAACCTACCAATTCACTTAGCAACGCAAGCTAATACTCGAGCCTTGAATGACACGTTAGGTATATAGATGTAGGAACAGAACTGTTTGGAAGTGGGAAACAGACCAAGCCGGAGTATTGTAGCATGCGACATATTATGTTGATGATGGTAATGAAGGTATCGCAGCTTCTAGAAGCCACTCGCGTGGTAGGCGCACGTAACCCCACATGACAAATGCGGGATTGCAGGGTTGTCGATAAGATAACGCCATCCCACCTTGATATGCCAACATCAACAGCTGCGCCGAACAAAGACGACTTTACTTCAACAACAGAGCAAGCAAAAAGCAAAATCCATTACTCCGACCAACAGATCGTCACATTAATCACCCGATAACTCGCGTCACAATATCATAGCCAACTTTCCGCCTCGAACTCTCCAAGATGAGCGTCTCCCATCCCGCCACGGCCTCCGAGTTCGCCTCGCTTCTCTCTTCGAATATGTACGTCGTAACGGACTTCTACGCCGACTGGTGCGGTCCTTGCAAGCAAATTGCACCCATTTACGAACAGTTTGCCAAAGCCTCGTCCGTGCCGGGCTACCTGGCCTTTGCGAAAATCAATGTCGACCACAACAAGCAAGTTGCCGCGCAATACGGCGTCTCGGCCATGCCAACATTCATGTTCTTCAAGAACGGGAAGCAAGTGGGAGTCAACGGGCAACCGCTCATTCGCGGTGCAGACGTCCAAAGTTTGAAGAGCGCGGTCGAGAAATTGGGTGGGTTAGCAAAGAAGAAGGAGGCGGATGGCGTTAAGTGGGGAGAGTAGAATAAGCGCACTGGGAATAGTGGAAAAGGTTGATAGGGAGAGTGGGATGATTCTGATGTAGATCAGAATATTTGGCAAACCCAGAAATAGGTGGGTTGCAGATGGTGGGCCGGGAATGGGAGCATGACGAGGCCGTGGCAGTAATAGCACTGGGGCAATGCCCAGAGCATGGAATAGATGGGCCAGACAGTGTCAAGGCTGGAAGAGCGACACAGCAAAGGACTTGAAGCCAGAGTGATGGGAAGAGCACACTGGCAGGCACAAGACAGGTATACCCAGGTATGTCTTGGAACGTCATGAGAAGAGTTCGGTTGGTGCCAAAGAAAGGGCCGTGACAAGATACCTGGACAGCGTTTGCAAAATTGGATAGACAGGCCGAACACAATGATACCACTATATGCCCTTAAGTTGGGTTCACATGGTTCCAGAGAGGATATGATCAGGAACATGCTGTCAAGGTTCTCATCGTGATGAATTCCTGGTGGGTCGCCCCCGTCCCAAAGCTAAGGGAAACGCCCGTGTGCGGAAAAGATCAGATCGATATCAGCTTCACTCCGTAGGAAGTTTTCGCTAGTATAAGCCCGGTGAACAGATTTGACGGTGTTGCCTCATCCAAATGGTGCCTATCTCTGCACAGCAGCTCAGACAAGGAAAATGAGCAATGTCCCCTATATGGGGTAGCCAGCTCGTCATGCCTTCCTCTCCGAGGAGGTGATTGCTGAGTCTCTAAGGGTGCATTTAACAATATTGAGAAAGAAGAAGGCAGGGGTATTACACGTCTGTTCATACCATTTTCCTTGAACTTTCTGCCAGAGATCCTTTCCGTGAACACACTTTCTAATGGCACACGAATCAACATTCAGTGTGGAGATGTTCAAATTGATTAAATACGTTAAAAATACTATAGTACCCAGGTAGCGTGGCTCGAGTCTCAAGCACAGGCTGAGCGTCAAACATTTAGGTATGTTGACACTTAGATCTTCAACCTGTCTTGCGCAGCAACAGGCGTCGCGCGCACCATCAGTGGGCCCTTCATCCAAAGCGCGTAAGACAGCTGGGTGATCCAGTTTTCAGACTCCCTACAAAGCTCCAGGTTGAATGTGAAGATCATCGTGGCCAGGAGAAGTCTCATCTCGTGCATGGCCATGTTCTGTCCAAGACAATTTCGCGGGCCAAAACCGAAAGGTTGATGCGCGTCCATCGCGTCACGAGCGTACTTGGAATCCGTTCCCAGCCATCGCTCAGGAATGAAGCTATCAGCTTCCGTGAAGTTGGCTTCAGAGTGGAAAGTCGAATATTGGTGAACTGAAATGCGTGTCTCTGCTGGCAACCTCTTGCCAAGAACGACTTGCCCTCCGGCGGGCACAACACGCGGGCTACCTATCGGGACAGGAGGGTACACTCGAAGCGTCTCCTTGAGACCTGCAGTTGTCAGATGGATCAGTTGTTGTTTATTTCCTCCGTGTTTGATGCGTAGTGGGTAGAACTTACAAGCGTTCAGATACTTCAGATTTGCGAGGCTGTCGAGGGTGATGTCGTCCTGTGTGCGGAATGCACTCCGAACCTCTTCAGTCAGGGTTTTGAGTATGTGTGGGTGAGTGAGCAAAAGGTATGTGGCACCACTCAGGAGTGTTGCTGCCGTGAGATACTGCTGTTAGTCACACTGGGTAATATCCCACGCGAGATCTCATGGCCACGCCTCAATACATACCAGTCGTCTCCGATCCAGCCAGCATAAAGATCTCGGAGTTTGAATGCATCTCCTTCAAAGTCAGACCTTTGCCTTTTTCTTCTTCTTCCAACACGAGGTTCCAGATATCAGGCTGATCTGAGCCCAGGGCCAACCGCTTATCGACGCGCTCTTCCGAGTGCCTGCAGTGGGTGATCCTCTGCTCGGTGACCGCTTTGGGTTCAAAACGGGTGAACAAAGCATTCAAAACCGGGTAGTAATTGATCATTGCTGCGAAAGGCAACATCTTGAGACTTTCAAAAATTGACTTGACCCAGGGGCTGAATTCATTCTTCGCTAGCAAGCCAAGATTTTCGCCGAAGCTATATCATTATAAAACGTTATGGTTAGTTTGAGCTGTTTACAACCAAGAAGACATTCCGATAGGTAGGCACATTGAAGTCCTGCGAAATAAACAAAGGTGAGGTGACAAAAACTCACCATAATTCAGCCATAACGTCAAATGTCGCGAAATTGAGCAATTGCATCATGTCCACAGGTTCCTTGCCAGCTTCCCCAACTTCCGACATCTTGTACATCAAGAGGTCGGAGTACCTCCTGAACAGAGGCTCTTGCCTTTTCAACGCCCGCTCGGAGAAAGCTGGGGAGAATAGACGCCGAACTCTAGCGTGCTCTTGATGCTCGGCCGTGAGGATGCTGCGTACACCTGCTCTTCATTAGCAACGCCAGACCCAAGGCACCCTCAAATAGAATCTTGTGTCAGACGAACCATTGACAGGCTGGACAGAGAATTCTTGCGCTTTCTCTTGAATCTTTGGGCCATGGACATCTTGCCATGCCTGTGCCGATGTGTAACTCAGATCGGTCGGGCCGAACCTGACCACAGGTCCGTACTCATCGTGCAACTTCTTCATCCAGTGGACGTCTTCACCACGTATCGATACATACCAATAGGGAATGCGGCTGAAAGCGCATATCTTCGGGCCTGGAATATTGGCAAGAGGATGTAGAGTCACGAAGTAGATGGCAGTGGTGATATAATACACCAAGGGAAATACAACCATCAATAAGCCGAACATGGCCGCACACTTGGGCAGGATAAGATGCCCAGTCTCGAGTACTCTTTCCACGGTCAATATAAGACGTGTTGAATATGGTTCGGCCGTTTGCTGTCCTTCAAATGAGCAGATACTACGGTAGGATATAGGTAGGTAAAATGTTCCTACTTAATGCCTAGATACTACGTATCTAAGGACAAATCAGGTACACCACATTACAATCCCCCAGCTAGCTTAGAGATTGACAGGTCGTACCATGTAACGAACTTGACAGCCACAAACGCTAGTAGGCATCTAGGTAGTTGACTCAGGGCCACATAAGTAGAAGAAATATCAGGGGCCGGGGAAGTGCTCCTACCTAGACGCGACCAGTTCTCTCGCTAACCGGAAGAGTTGCCGGGCCATTTACTGCTCCGTGGCCCTGGTCAGTGGATTTCCAGGGTGCAACACGCGACCAGGCACCCGATACCGTTGCATTCAATACTGCGCGCCAACGTCCAACGTCGGGCGAATAAATTGCGTATGCCCGACTAAACCCATGGTTCGACCAAACCTTGACGACTAAAACAGCAATTGTTAGCCTTGTGCGCCTTTCGAGAGCTCGTAGTCTTCGACATTCATAGGCTCATCCAACCTCCCGACTTGTTTTACTTCCAATGCAAGCACATGTCCCCGTCTGGCCTCATTTCGATCGCGTGTTTAGCCTCGCCCGACTAGGTAAATTCTGCTCATGAATCAGAACCATGCTTTGAGTGGATTCCCACGTTATCTTCCATCGTTGGCTTGGCTCTCCGCATTACGATCAACAAGGTGTGAATAGGGGGGTCCCGGAGCGTTCCAAGTCCCCGGGAAAGGTACTTACATACTTGGTAGTAGACCTCGCTCAGAAGCACTGAGATTCGATCTATAGCTTCTGAAGGCAGTCCATTTTCGGGCTGGTATTTCCGTGGCCCGATACGGAGGCCATAGAACCAACGTACGGTCTCTTCGAACTTCTGACTCGCTCTTCTAATTAATCTTGTGGCGTCCACGGGTCTCAGGAGATGTCTTGGCCGGTCGTAGAGTGGTCGGATTTCAACTCTGCATTCCCAAGAGACACTAACAAAAAAAAGGCCTGATAGACTCTGGGCATGTGCTGCGATGACCAACAGATTTTCAGCAGATCACGGTAGCTTAATAAAGCCTTGTTCAGCGGGGTCTTCGGAATATCTGGATAAAACGGCAAAAGCTAGAACCACGTCAGTAGCATTCTGTCGTCACCAGCATCCGGCGCTAGTATCTAGACTTTTCAGGAGTAATATAAGCACGCCTGGCACGGCAACTCGTGTTGGTCTGTCACATTTGACAGAATCTCTACACAAAATGGGATGACCCATGACACTGTCATGGCAATGTTGCAGTGATTGTGTGCTCAAATTTTCACCCTGTTTTAGACATGGTTGATGAACGTGCCCCAGCTTCAGCGGTAGTATCTTGGGAGCGTAGAGTGGGTCCCTGGTCCTTCGCTTCTTGAAGTCTTCGTCGTTGGGCATGGTCCGGAACGTTGCGCCGGTTTTTAGGTTACAGATAAAACTTCTCGACTGGATGAATACGATCAAAAGCCTCCCATCGCCAACTGTGAGGCGCCTTGTTACGGGCTACGGTCTTGTTGTGCACTACCTGTTGAACATAGACGAACCATTTTCTTCTGTATCCAATCAACAGGGACCGTTGATTATTCGTCAATAATGTCATCAACTTCCTCTACTGTCAGTCAAGGCGAGCAGATTCGAGCGGCTGCATATGCACTTGGACCAATGACTCCAGGTGGAGTCGGCCCTATCGTCGAAGGTCTCGCGATATTCTACGGTATCATCGCAATCATTGTCACTTTCATTAGACTTTTCGTAAGGTCCGGCTTCTCGAGTGCTTCTCCAACAAGACTATGGGGTATGGACGATTATCTGGCATTCTTGGGAACGGTTAGTACACATCAGAACCCCCGGAACTAACGTGTTGATGCCGCACCGGCCATGTACTAGACCAAACTCATGTTCAACGTCTCCAAACTAAGCATTTCCCACCAAACAGCTTATATTCATACCCGCCGTCGTCTTTGCCGTCTATGCCGCCCGGTTTGGAATTGGGAGCCACGACTCCGATCTTCCCTCGCAATACTACGCCATACGAGGGGCAGAATATGAGGTCTACTGGGAGTTGTGCTACTTCGTCTCTTCGACCATCATCAAATGCGCCGTTGGGTTCACCTGTATCCGCCTCGACCGCCGAAGACGAATCTCGATCCCAATATACATAAACATGTCCCTAATGTCCGCCTCCCAAATTTCTTATCCTCCTTCTCTAGTGGAAGCAGGCTTTTCCACTTACGTCGCGCATGTTGGAATCATCCCACGTGCTCCTGCGACATATTGTATACTATTATTAACAAAAGCTGCAGGATCATCATTACCATCCTCGCACTCTTATTTGTGGCCCTCAACTGCCGCCCATTTGCGGCAACGTGGAACCCATACCTTGGGTCATGCCAGACGCAGATTAGCATGACAACAGTGAGCATTATCGTGTCTGCTGTACAGATGGGCACGGACTGGGCTTGTGCCGTCATTCCATTCTTCATCGTTGCAGGACTACAGATGTCTATACGCAAGAAGGTCTCGGTCATTGTGATCTTGGGCCTGGGCGTGATTGCCAGTATCTGCACCGTGATTCGACTCCCGTATTTGAAATACTATGATACCGCTGAATACCCCACGGAGACTTTATGTAAGTGCTGCTTGTGAATCTTCCCTGTTCTGGTCAACCGAACAAGTATCGGCTCCTTTTGGACTTGTCATCACTAACTTGTCATCTCCAAGATCACTTTGGAGTCATCAACATTCTTTCGACAACCGAATGCGCCTTGGGAACAATTGGTTGCTCTCTGCCCGCTCTGCGCAAAATATTCAGACACTACTACGGCTCTACACATGATGGAGCAAGCAGGGAAACTGTAAGTCCAGCAGCGTCTGCTTGGAGTCATAGATCTACTGCCACGTGGTCAAGACTTTGCAATACACACAAGCCGCTGTGTACCTAGGTAGAATACGAGCTACGGACACCTGCTAACCTGGACAATCGCACAGGGTTCGTATTTGCCAAAACTTTCTGGCAACGGAATCAAGCTGGGAGCCCTCGCTCCTTGCGATGGGAGTCATTCTGCGTCTGCTGGGCGCGTCAAGTCCGATTCAAGGGCTGCAGACCTTAAAGAAAATCAATACCATGAGGATTCTGGTCACAAAGGAATCTTGCGGAAGACTGAGGTTTTTGTGAGCACCACAAGCTACTCACAGCCTCGACCAACCGGGTTTCACAGACTGGAATCCTTAGACGATAGATCAGAAGTCTAATGGGATGCATCAAGTCTGCCCTACATGCTCGGAAGAGACCATCCCAAGCTGGCATCTGTGTCTCAAGTGATTCTTACTCATTATTCACTTCAGTATAGCCGGGGGATTATGCAATTATTACAATACTACCCATCTTATTCGCAAAATTGCCTGCCGTGGTTAGTACTATTACACCCCGGCACACAGTGTGCCTATGGAAGGCAAAATGTGACTGATATAGGGACACAAGACTGATGCAGAGGAAGGCAGAAGATGAGTTTTTTATGAGATCTGCTCAAAAAGCAGCGCCTGAAGCGCCTGAAGCGCCTGGATAGCCTGAAGGCGGTAACGGGGACCCTCTACTTGATCCTAAATTGCCCGAATGCATAGAAGATCTCGAGCCCCGTCTTTGAGCTTGCATCTCAGCTGGGCTCATCCTTGTAGGTATAATCTCATCTACCTACTGGATCCACTGGATCAAAAAGCAAATCTAGGCTTGGCACCCGTAGGGCCCGCAGAGACTTGGGCATTATAGTTTGTTTCTCAGCCGAAAATCAAATAATCTCGGAAGCCTCCTGTGAAGGTCTGGCTTTAGCATCCAATCAACTTTCGTGTTGTTCAGCGTAGCATCTACGCGTTGCTCGGCCTACTCTGTAGGGTTGATACCTAGGTACCTAGGTAGGCTGACCCTGATCCATGCTAAGATCTGTTTGGATGAGATGATCATTATCATCCCGAATACTTATTATAACACAGTCACGGGGCAACACAATCTCAGATTTCCATTCTTTTGGTTCCATTTATTATCGAGGAACACGCACGATCGCTTTCCCCCTCCCCCTCCCAACACTCGCCAACCCGCCATCTACCAAGGAAGGAAGTTCGCCTTCGCGATGTTGCTTGTACTGGCCTCAACTTCGCGATTTCCCGGTCGTGTACCCCGGAATCGAGCTGTTCAGCACCCGTAGTAGAGTACATCGACGACGGGTCGCTTCCGTCCCATCATGTATCAGCTGTGGGATCGAATTGCTACGGAGAGCATCAACTCGTCAATCTCGGGGAGCCGGTTGCCGTTGAACCCTTCGTTTTTGTTTTGGAATTTTGAAGTTCCCAGCTCCCTCTTGTCTCGAATCCAACCGCGACTGGCCCGGAGCTGCATGGCCACATGGCAAGCGCCTTCCGAAAGACTGCTGCTGAGACTGGACCTGAGCACATCTCTGCATACACTCGTCCCCTTAGTCTGCCTAGTCTGCCTCGTTTGGGCCTGTGTCATCACTATTCAGTATACACAAGTTCTCCTTCAGCGCCGAAAATTGCCACAGGGTCCGTTCCCGTTGCCAATAGTTGGAAATTCCATTCAGATATCTAGTCAGCAACCATGGGTCACTTTTGAGAAATGGGCCCAAACATATGACAGTGCAATGTACGTGGCCCCCGAAGAACTCTTCTGCTGTGTTTGTGATACATCTCGAGATTTTGCTAGAGCTGCGGTTTGCTTTGTGGCCCTGAATTTCTACCTAGGGACATTGGACAACTGACGAGATGCAAACGTCTGCAGGATCACCGCTTGGCAAGGAACAACTCCAGTTATCATTGTCAATAATGCATGGACGGCACGAGATATTTGCGAAAGCCATTCCGACGTATTTGCATCGAGGCATGCGGTGCAGGTGAGTGGCTAAACCCTGGGCTGAACGACCAAGCGTAGAGTACTGACTCTTCAATGTTGAAACAGGGCTCGCTTCTCGCAAAGGGGACCACGGCCAGATACCGAAGTTTTCGAGGTAATCAAGCCAAGATCCTAACACTGACTCTCTTGACCGATCTCAGTGACTGTGATCTCAGTGACTGTAGTTCGGCTTTCAAGCACTATGCCGACTGCGTTGTGTCTATACTTCAGGGAGATCGGTCGAGTGCGGGAGACAATGACCAAAGGACGAAGAACGCAGACCGCGTGGTGGACATTGTTCACAGGTGGGGTGCTTTTATTCAGCACTCACGGTTTGCGAAGTGGCTGACGCATGCTACATCATCTTCCATTCGGACCCTGCTACCTACATGTAGCCATGAACAGGGCAAAGCTACAATTTACCCACCACCCATATCCTCTGTTGATTCAGCCAAGAAACAACAGCGATGGGGGTTTTCTTTTACAGGTTCAGCATCTATTGCCGGGGCGTAGGTCTGACAACGACGCAGCGAGTCCCATGTAAATGCTAACAAAGCTTAGCCATTTGAATGGCGCTAGGAAACTTAGCACCGCGCTCATATCAGCGGTATCCGCACTTTGTCTCTTTCCAGAGGCTCAAATCGCCGCACAAGAAGAGATCGACTCCGTGGTTGGTAACTCCCGATCTCCTAGCTGGGAGGACTTTGACGAAGGCCGTCTTCCCTACGTTTCTGCCCTAGCCAAGGAGATCCTACGATGGCGGCCCGTCGTGGAAATGGCCTGCGCCAACCCGTCTACACGAGACGTCATGTTCCGAGATTTCTTGATTCCGAAGGGAACACAAATCGTCTGCAATATTTGGGCGATTCATCGCAACGCAAGAGACTTCCCCAGCGCTGATGTCTTGCGGCCTGAAAGATTCTTGCAGAATACAGAGGATGGACTCAAGTTTCACGATCCGAATGGAGGAGAGAATAATGCATTCGGATGGAATATGCAATGGTGCAATGGCCAGGCGCTCGCGGAGCAGAGCCTTTTGTCGGTTTTGGCACGATTGCTATGGGCGTTTAGAGTTGAGCCGGGCCTCGATAAATCGGTGAGTACCCAAGACTAGCGTTCCTTCCCAAGAACACGGATGGTGGTAAGGCGACGTGTTCAAGGGTGATTTTACCTGGCGAAGCCGAATGGACATAGTCAGAGACTACGCTGTCGTCCCGAGCCTCAACGAGAAAAGCTTTGAGGCGCATCGACCCTTGAGCCTCTGAGACAGGGCCGGAATGTTCGGAAATGGTGACGAAGGCATACACAGGAAGACTGCTGCTAACTATCGACCAGGATCAAACTGAGAAGCTGCACGCTTTCCCAAGCAGTAGGAAGATGTCTGAGCATGGCTACCTACCTTTCAAAGTGTGGTTCACACCACGATCGAAAAGAACCGAAGACCTTATTGAATTCGAAGCCCAGGAGGCAGTGGCACAACTAAAAAGATATAAACTGTAGATAAACTCAGAACATCAGTCAGCTATTAGAATGAATCACCGCATGTGTCTTGAATGAATGGCACAAGCCAGAATCACGTGTTTGTGAGTACGTACGAGACAGCATATTGAATTTACCTAGGTATGCAAGCATCATCCAGCTTTGGACCTCCACAGTATCAATTTGAAGTGCATTGAAAACGTCTTTACTGTTCTCATCCATGATTTATGGTCTTGCTTGGGGCTTACGCATGTCTTTATGAAAGACTTCCCTCATGGTTGCCGTCAGCATTGTCGTCTTGCTGCGAGAAATTCAGCGGTTCTCCAATGGGAATTCATCGTGAAATGGCCACCTGCACCACGACGAATTGGACTTGGGACAATGCCAAGTGATGATCATATCCTTGAAGAGCCAGATGGCGATAGTACAGGCGCGGGGTTGACGCCACGTCGCAAATGTTGTAAGACTCGAACATCGGTGTGGGGGGTGTGAGAGAGGCCCCATGAAGCTCCAGGCCTATAAGATGCCATTTGGACGTAAGACAGAAAACGACTTGAGTTTCCCATCTTTCGAGCTATCGTTCGTCGTGCAACTCATATCGGCGCTGAAATCGGCACCTGCAGTGTGCAGATTCCGTATAGTTCCAAGATACGTTTTGTAGCCATCTTGGTTGAGTTTACTTCACCGGAGCCAGCAGCCATGAGTACCCCTTCGGCGCCGTCTACTTATTTCACCTCCTACTCGCCGTTGATCATTGTCGGACTGGGAGTGCTTCTCTACTTTGTCATCAGCACTACCTATTCCTGTAAGCATCGAATACAATGTTTAGTGGACAAGTCTAATTTCAATCTTAACTCGGGCTTGTCCTAGGGTATCGCCTCCGCCATATCCCTGGCCCGCCACTCGCGTCCATATCATACTTGTGGCAGTTCCGCGCTGCTCTGAGCGGAAAGCGGGCGGAGCACTACCGCGATGCGCACAGAGAATACGGCTCCCTTGTCCGTATTGGACCGAACGAGCTGTTAACCGACGACCCGAAACTAATCATGCACATGAGCGCTGTGAGGGCCACCTACACACGCAGCGGCTGGTATGCTGGTTTCAAATTCAACCCGTACACCGATAATCTTTTCAACATTCTCGATACGGGCGCCCATGACAAGCTCCGGGCCAAACTTATTGGGGGCTACTCGACCAAAGAGAACCCAAGCCTCGAGAGTAATGTCGACGAGCAGCTCAGGTCGCTTGTTGCGCTCATCCGAAACCGGTACATCTCCCAAGGAGACCAGTACCGACCCCTAGGTAAATAAACTGAGCTCTCATCTCAAGCCTCCAATTGTTCTACGGGAGACAAGTAGCGAGACTTCATCTTGATGTTCCCGAGACAATGCAAATACAACAGAATTTTTTAACAGTATTTCCTGTCAGATTTCGCACGGGTTGTTCAGTATTTCACACTTGACTCCATCACACGAATCGCCTTTGGCGAGGCCTTTGGCTACTTAGCCACCGACTCAGACGTTTATGGCTATATAGAATCCCTTGAGATTATGATGCCACGACTCTCGTCCGTGAATGACATTCCACTCCTTCGAAATGCCCTTTTCTCGAAGTGGGGTCTTCTTCTGACGGGGCCGAGCCAGAAAGATGCAAAGGGCTGGGGGAAACTGCTCGCAGTGGCCGAGCGAGTTGTTGCTACACGTTTTAACGACACGGTGGATGGGGCTGTAAGAGACAGGCAGGACATGCTCGGATCCTTCGTGCGGCGCGGCGTTGACAGGCGGCAATGCGAGACCGAGGTACTGCTGCAGATTGTAGCTGGGTCTGATACTGTTGCCACGCCCATCCGGGGCACCTTGCTGTACCTCCTGTCGACACCGCACGTGTACGAAAAGCTGCGCACCGAAATCGACGGCTTCTTTGCGGGTAGAAGTGACGCCGAGACCGTCAAAAATAGCGAGGCGCTGCAGTTGCCCTACTTACAGGCCGTCCTCTACGAAGGACTCCGCATGAATCCGCCCTTTTCAGGTCAGATGGGCAAGAAAGTACCCCCGGGAGGCGATACCTTGCCCAATGGCGTCTTTGTTCCGGGCGGCGTCGACATTGCCCACAGCACCCTCAGCATGCAGCGTCTGTCCGATGTCTTTGGAAGCGACGTCGACGTATTCCGGCCGGAGCGGTGGATAGAAGCCGAGGCAGACCCAACGCACAAGGCCCTGATGATGCGAGTAGTTGAGCTGAATTTCGGGTATGGACGTTGGGTGTGTATAGGAAAGCACATTGCCATGATGGAGCTGAACAAGATATTCGTTGAGGTATGTTCAAGGGTCGATCGGTCACTGGTCAGGCCTTTGCATCCAGTTGTCCAAGACGCTGACAAGGCAACTTCAGCTGCTGCGACGCTTCGATCTTCAGCCTGTCTACCCCAAGAATCCTTTGCACGAGGAAGACCGGCTCCAGTACGTGCCGTCCAATCTTTGGCTTCGGGTGACCGAGAGGACTTCAATGACTACCGATCCTCGGTGATTAAACTCAAGTGCACGACAATGCGCTTGTGACCTCCATGGTCATGACAGCTTGCATCCACACAAAAATGCTGATGCTGATGGGCCTGATTCCATTTGTACAGTACAATCATCAAAAGCGTTCAAGCAGCCAGCAAAATTTGGTCCAAATCTCGAAAGACTGAGAATCAAACCACTTCACTGTACTGAGAAGACTGGCTTGCTCGAGAATGCGTAAAATGCCGATTTTTTCTTACTTTTTGTCGTATTCCAGAGGGTTGGTTAGCTACGATGAATCTCCTTTCCAATTCTTTCTACTGTTTTGATGTTCCTTTACATGGAAGGAAAATGATCAATATATGCGTCAGTCCACGGAAACTCAAGCTGCGCGCCACTCGCATCCAGGACTCAAAATGTTTTGCCTTTTGAATCATAGAACGATATGAATATAGTGAGCGAATTTTTGACCGCAAAATGATACAGGCTGACTCAAGTGGTCCGTTCTTACTCTACATGGTTGTAGCCGTGGGGACCCGGGGGGCTGTCTGGGAGACTGCTAAAAGATTCGTGGATATAAACCGTCAAATTTGCTCGATGGATAAGTACTCGCACCTGCCCGGGTAGCTCAATCGGCTAGAGCGTAGGACTTTTACAGCATATGTAATATCAAATCCTAAGGCTGGGGGTTCGACCCCCCCCTCGGGCGATCTTTTTGGTTTCTATCACTGTTGGTGAAGATTGAATAATTTTTACTCGAATGTCATTATTTTTTGTTACACGGGAAAATTCTTAGATTTTGACGACTTCGACGCATTGCAGACATGTTTAAATAAGTTAGTCGATCAGGTTCACGTTAAAACCACTAACGAGGCCCGACATCACGTATAAACTCGTGGTAAAAGGAAATTCCCATATATCTATTTTATGACCACAGGCTTGATTTCCAGATACGCCTTCTTATCTATTTATCTGTCGCTGTCGAAGTACTGCACTTTGAATTCAAAATGCCTATATTTCTATTTTTGGTTTGACGGCTGACCGCGGCGGCCCAGTCGCTAGCGCTCCTGGGCCCCTAACCCTCCCAACGTCACACTACGTCAACCACTTATTTGAATGACACTTAAGTTCTAACAGTGTCAGACAGCGCAAGAGAAGAAATAGTCGTAGTTCTGCGACGGCACTACGGAGCTATGAAATGGTTGTTGGGCATTCGGCCAGTACTGTTCTCCAGAAGACTGGTATGCAAGACTGCGCTGAAGAACCTGGCTCTGATCGATAATACTCTTTCTAAGTTCTTCGTCCGAATGGGTACGCAGGACTCAATGAGATCGAAGAGAGTGAGAGTCTTGGTCGTGAAGAACTCGTTGACGGGGAACGCAGACAAAGGGGGAATCTGTCGATTACCATGGTAGTTGCAAGAGGTTCGCAACATACCTTTTCGTGCTTGGTACAACCGTTGCAGAAGATGTGAAGGAGGTTGTTGAAATTTTGGTTGAAGTTGTAATCGGCGATGTTCACCCTTGGTGCAGTCTTAACCGCTGCTTGTAAGTTCTGTCATCTTTGGTAGGGAGGACACTTGCCTGGGCAGCCTGGCTGGCTAGGTGCAAAGCTAGACCCGCGCACCGCAAATACAAGTCGTAGTCGATCATAATGGATGCCATAGCATACTCAGAGACGCGGAAACAAGGTGCAGCACAGCATTAGAGAAATAGAAGCTCTGCGAGATATACGCCCTTGGCTCATGAGTCCCCGCTGCCTGGTTTCATTTACGCCGATTACATGAACTTCCACTTTGATATCACCCCTCACAATACTAATAACCCACAGATCCGAAAGGAACATAGCTGCACATGTGTGGGCGACAGATCCAACGAAATCTCGGTCATTGGGTTTGCGGACGGATCGTCTCATTTGATGGGGCCAAAGGCAGACAAGGACAAATGCCGCAGCAACGAGGCACCGTCAGCCGGGAAAGTCTCGTTGACTGACACTCATACACAGGAACTCCATCGGGAGAGACTTTGACCCTGGTATACAGGATATGTCTCTTCAATTTTTCAGGTTTTTCTCGCTGGTCGGTTGAGTAGGATAGAACTGCCCCCATATGACTCACCTACATCAATAGGAAGGATACGGCCGCTTCGACCTGCTGGACACCTGATCTTCGCCGGTCGAGCATTGCGGCGGATGTCATACTAACAGCAGTAACCACAGACTTATTCGAGATTCTTTCATTAACGGATCCTTGCCATGGATCAGGTCCCCAAATGCTTGGTGTCTCCACCAAGCAAAGCAAGGGGAATGTCACGATGCGTAGAGGAGTTTCGAGGAAGGCACATTTGGTCCTGTGGATCTGATTAGAATTGAAGGCCAGCAAGAACAGCCGATAGCCTTTTTAGTTTCCCGTCAGATCACTGCGGACGCACTTCACACATGCTGACACATGCTAGACTCGGCGTGTAAACGAATGATCCAAGTGATGGCGGGCGACAGCGTGAAATGTTGATGAGAAGCGTGTTAGGTATCGTTCTGTATATTTGAGTTCGAGAAATCATCATCTAATTAAGAATGTGCTGTACGTCAAGTGGGTAGTTTAGCTATGTATGAGTGTTCATTATGGGATTGATAGTTTGATGAACAAGTCGGTTTAGAGCCCCTGACCCCCGTGGGAGGAGAATTAGCTATATTCGATTATGAAGGAAGCCCTGGATGAAATGATGGAACGAAAACAAAGTGACTGGGAAGGGGGCAGATTGTTGTTGAGTTGCTATATCCGCGGTCATTGTACTGTACGAGCAGCATGCCACTGGAGTCTGGGCTATTTGCACAATCTTCACCACTATCTAGGTAAGTTTCACCAACAACAATATCACAGAAGAAACAAACTAAACAGCTTGATGCCGGAAGTCCTTGTTTCGCTCCCGTATCAGTTTCTATCTCTCTGCCTTCGAGATGCGTATTGACATCTTTTCCCCTGTACCACATCTCTTCGAACGCAACCGCAACGCAGCACTTGCAACGCTACATTATCAGAGTCAACGTTTCGTGGCGTTTTGGCCTCGTTCGTCTTGGCTAGGATAATATCTGCATGCAGCAGCGAGATGGATAGGCGTGGACCGAGTTCCTGCTGTGGCGGTGTGACTCTTAGTGGTGGATCAATCTTCGTGGTCGCTATAACTTCATCGATCCGGAGCGTGAATGCTCCATACCGAACAAATGCGGCGCAGGTATCGGCTGACAGGCCTTGAAGATTAATAACAGCTTCGGCTGCGTATGACGACGAGGGCACAATAACTCGGTCGGGTGCGTTGGGTTGCTTGAGACATATTGTAGACTTGTTATGTCATATGACTCATTTAAACTCGAGTTGGTGAATCTTGCTTTGCGTCCACGTCCTCTTCTACTTCATCGCCCTCAAGCCAGATCTCATGACCATCGCCCTCCCTCACTAGCCAACTCACCATCCAGCCAATAGTCGAGAACGCACTCAAACCCCACCATACACCGCCAACAACACCCTTCGCTAGCCCAACTCCATACAAGTAGCCTCCAAGCATGGGTCCCACCGTCCTAGCTGCTGATGTGCAGCTTTGAGCGAATCCGTGAAAGGTACCCAAGATGCTTGGGTGAGGAGAGGCGTTATTAACGAGAATAGTATTGTTGGGTAAAGCAAATGTCCTCCCAATGACCTGGCAAAACAGGACTGCTCCTATGGAAACCCATAAGGCAAAACCTGACTTTGGCTCGGGCGGTTGCGAGGAACTTGGCACAAGCGATAAATACGGCGCAAAAAAGTACGTAATCGGGAAGCAAAGGAGGAACAATCGCAGACACCGTAAAGTGCCGAGTCGTGCAGATATAGTTGGGTAAACAAAGAGCTGTAGGGTGATGCCGATGACTCCAAGTATTGACATCGCCAACCCTACGCGGGCTGGTGGAAGGCCAATGCCCCCAGTGAAAACGAAAGGTAGATGGCGCTCTGGAGTATTCGGCTGACTCGGGTCATACACTGGCGTGGAAAGAAAGATGAACCACAACGAATTGAAGGTCCCAATATGGAAGGCCGTAAGTGACTGACAAGAGAGGGCAGCGATCACGTTTCGGGTGAACATGCGCCGAAAAGGTAGACGCTGAGTATATCGAGGCCGACGCTTGGTCACTGGTGAAGGTGTAACGGCCTGTGAGGAAGAAGTCGAACCGCCTCGAGAATGCGACAGCTGGAGGCTGTTGTTGTCGTAATCTTCGGATGCAAGTGGTTGATATGCGACTGGTGACCTCTTGGAACAAGATGCAATTCTTTTGCCAAATTCTATCCCAAGGTCTCTTTTTCCCGCCCGTGCATCTAGTATCTTTAATATTGATGTTCATTAGCAAAGCATGGTCGACATCACGGAGTTACAGAAATAGCACTTACCTCTTCCAGGCATAGAAACGCCCACGTAGCTGCGGATAGCAAGAAGAATGCACTGACGAAATTTGGCAAGGCATATGGTAATCGACGGAAAAGCCCAACGTTGCCAAACACGTTCGGATAGCTGCTTGCGGGATCTGCGAGGAGGCCACCAAGTATAGGTCCTATGATGACACCGATGTTGAACGTCATTGGGAGCAGGACGAAAGCTCGTTGCTGATACTTCTTCTCTCGTACAAGTTCAGAGATCATAGTTCTCAAAACACCAACATTTCCATTGGTGATTCCCCCTAGAATTCGGAATAGTAGCGCCTGCCAGAACGATGTGCTGAGTCCAAATCCCAGACAAGACACCATGGTCCCAGCCAGGCCTATTAGGACCACCTTCTTCCGACCAAAGCGACTAGAGTCTGCAATACGTCCCCAAATCATCGCTGTGAATAGCTGAGCTGCCGTGAACGAGGCATGCAGAATACCGGCTTGACTTGCAATGACAGCATCGGAGAGTGAAGGATCAAAGAACTTGAGTTGATAGAACATGTAGGACTGCAAACTTGTTTGCACAAGTGGTTCTGATAATCTTGTCAAGACGATGACGACAAGTTGCTGCTTGTGCGGCAAATCTCTCCAAGCGACTGCCTCTTTTGCGGGTTTTGATTCTTTCCCCAAGTGCGGACGTACAACATGAGGCTTGTTCGCTCTTGTTCCTCGTGGCGAAGACTCAGTGGCCTGGGCCAGTGAAACTCCCGAGTTATGTTCTGCCTGTGAAGGCTCATGCTGAGCATAACGTCTGTGTTGCTCTTCGGCATCGTCCACTTCCTCTTGAGTGGTGCCGTTTTGCGCAGTATTGCCATGTTGTGTAGCCATTTGATGGCAGTTTAAGTCTTTGCGATCGCTCTTGATTGCTAGATGTTGGGTGTCTGATTCTATTCCTGAGACGTAGAACACGTCAATTGTGTGCTGGATTAGATTCAGTCACTAACAAACTCTCGGAGCGAGTTCAGAAATGGCTTGGGCCACAGCAACTTGCAAGAAGCAAATCAACGGCTCGGACTTCAGAGGAAACGGAAGTATGTACTGGAAAGAATAAATAGAAGTGAATCACGACTAGAACAGAACGAACGCTCGGTAATGATAGAACCATACTCGGCTTCAACGGCCCGGAATCGGCGAAAGAGTCAATCACCATAAGGATTTCTCTAGGTACCGTCGGGTGCTTTAGTCTTAGTGCCTTTGTTATCGCCGAAACCCCCGGCAGAAAAAAACGTGATCGACACATATACCCGGAAGTAGAGGGGACGCCGTACGGTCTCTTTGGTTGGGCGAAAGACTAGCGGATCTTTGCTGCTTAGCTGAGTCGTATCAGTGGCAGGCACACACACGATAGCCAAAAGCATTGTGTATTACACATGACCCCCACGCTACACCCATCGGGCGCCTATTACCGACCGTTCATCACCTAGATTGACATGTTGCTTGACACCAACCAATCGGTGGGTAGTCTGCTGTCTTCGTCGAGGAACGAAGAAGAAACACTTCTTTCTTACTGTGAAGACCCTGCTAAAGGTGCCACGATTTTGACGAACTTGCATTTCCAATGTCAGGTCCATCCAGTCAGGTTCCATCTAGAACATGAAGCCTGTCCTGAAGGTCACATGGCGAGAGGCGAAGAGTCAAAGACATTGGAGTAAAGCGGTGTATTTTCTCGAGGTATCTAAGACTCGTGGAAATCAAGGCCAATGACCAAACTATAGGCCTACCAGAATATGAACTTCTCGGGGATCACAAGGTCTCAAAAAGCGACGTACTTGTGGGAGTTCTTACGCAGCTTCAAGCACTATGTAACAGAAATCCGGTGCGAGCTGGTGACTTGGCCGGACAAGTAGACCATGAATAGTATATGCCCAGGATGGGTCGCGACAGTATACTCAGACATCGTCCCGCAACTGATTAACACTTAGGTTATCTTGATATCTGTATAAGGAGCCAAGATACTTACATAGGCAAAGTTCTGTTGCGAATATTCCAGGTGAACGGAAATGACATCGTGTTGTCACGCAAGGCTATACGTATTGGCTCGACCAGTTACCAGATGGTCAAGCGACAGGAGTTATAGGCCTATTCAGAAATAAGACCACACATTTCACAGTCCAATTATCACCAAGTATCCGACATGGAAGTCACGTATGTACGGGTTATTTGTATGACTGTGATGGCCCCCGACAAGTCTCTTTGCGTCTTCCTCGCAGTCGGGGGCCTCAGGACCTGCACGCTGTCGAGGTCAGTTCCACAAATTTTCACTAAAGATTCAAACTAAATGCTCGAGGAGACCTACTTCTCTCGAACGTTTTGCAGTATCATTCCGCTAATACTATGGTAGGAGACACCGACAATCACATGGACATCTACATACTGGAAGTCAACATACTCGAAATTAAGATAGATTTGAGGTCTCTTAGTTACCCTAGGGTAGGCTTGAAGTACTTTGATCCAATCTTGACAACATTGAGGCTTAGATCTGTCTGCTCCTCGACCAGGACATCACGTTCACAGTAACGCAGCTAGGAGGCAACGAATGGGAGTGTTTTTGGTTTCCGTCCTGTTCATTGCAACTGTCTGCATGCATTACTGTCCACTCCTTCGCTTATCTTCAAGCCGTATAGCATTGTTGTCTCCTCTGGTGCTTGTCCCGTAGTAGCAGCAGGATCATCAATCGTAGACAAAGTGATCCACAGCCCCGGACTGTGCTGTGAATTGTTGTACCTGCGCGATTTCAATGTCACGAGATTTCTCGCTTCACAGGAAATTGTACGGGGTTCCCCATGATCGGACTGTATTCCTTCCAGCACAAGCATACCAACTGTGATGCGGCGCTTCACAAACATTAGGATGATCTCAACCTCGCCCTAGAATGGAAATCTTCGCTTACCTGGGTCTCTGAATGACAAGACGCGCCTGTGAGCACATGTTCTACAAACCGTTTCCAGTTTGCAGAGCTCAACTTCTCCAAACCCAATCTCTTTTCTCATGCAACGGTCCAGCAGGAAATCCTTATGGCTGACCGCCTTTGCCAGTACGCCGGCGCTTCGCCGCTGCATGAGGGTCAGCGTATCGGCCTTGCATACGTCCCCACTTCAAGAGGATGCTGTTCGGGTTACGTCCTAGGCGCTGGCCGATCTGCTCAGACGTGGCCTTCGCCTGCATCATCGTGGTAATGATTCTCAGTTCTGCTGGCGTGTACCTGCGCTTGCTGCTTGACTTGATTGACTTTGCGGCCTTCTGGCCTTTGTCTGAAGGACCAGAAGCAGCCTGACCGCTGCTTTCTTTGGCACTGTTTACATGAAATGCTGTAGCTGGTCGAAGTGCGGTAGTCTGTGACATTTGAGAAGCCTGGATGCTGTAAGCGTGCTGCTGATCCAAACCACCCTGAACGAATGCCGGTTGCTGAACAGGCATCTGAGGTAGATGGCCATGAACAAGATCGCCATACTGGGCTTGGGCGGATACAGAGAGACCACTGCGGGCTTGCATATACTGATACTGGCTCGCGTTGTGGTGTCTTGGGTCGCTTGTGTAGCGGTTGATTGGTCGAGGACTTAGAGTCTGTAAATCGACAGTGTCCCGAGGCCAGATGCTAGGTGCGTTATCGAGGCTGTTAGTGAAGCTTGTGGTCTGGTTGTTTCTGTCTGGAAAAACCGAGTGTTGTTGCTGAGTCGTAGGCTGGAATTTATGCTGGGACATGTATTGTTCATTGATGAAACGTGACACAGGCTTCATCTTGGGAACATGTGGCTGCAAGTTGGAAAGTTGGGCGTGCTGGTCGTAGGCAGAATACATCTGCTGGTTTGGCTGGCATTGTGCATATCCACGACCAGATGGAGTCGCCATAGCGTAAGGACCCACTGGACCGTTGCCAAGTGAGTAGTCGTGAGGATATGAGAAAAAGCCTTGAGCGTGATCCTCCATGCCGTCGGCGTAAGAGACTGCTTCATCTACCACACGATGATCTCTGTGATGATAAGTCATCGTGTCGTTGGTTTTGGTTGAGTTAAGAAGTAGCTGTGTCAGGGAAAACCAAATTGTTGGTTCCAAGGGTGTTCAACTTCTGGGTCTTTGGTCTTCCATGCGTTTTCGAAAAGTTATTGGTTCGATTTGTGGCCAATTTCACCTGGCTTGAACTCAACGAAAACTTCCAGGTTTTGAGTTGCTGTGAAAAGACAATAGTTGCGTTACAGACCGTGGTGGTTGGTTCGAAGAACATGCTGGGCAGTTCAAGTGAAATTGATTCTCTTGAATGGAATCTGGGAGAATTTGACAAAAACCAGTGGGTGGGGTCTGATATTGTGAATTGTGCGTTTGAGTTTTTGAGCGGGCAACGAAACGTGACAACCTGGAGGTTTGCTCGACATACCGTATATAGTCACTAAAGAGGCGCTGTGAGATGCAGCTGGTCGAAGGATGCCTCTTAGTGTGTCATTCTTTCGTAGACTTACCTAGGTAGGAGTTGAAATTTCCATCAGACACAGAGTAAGAAACACACAGTGAACGATTCAATGATGGAGTCATGGAGGTCAAGGCCATGGAGAGATCTGGTACTCGAAAAGTGATATTACTTTAAGGACCTTCTCATAAGAATTTCTGTAACCTTCTGGTGATTTAGTATATATCTTCCCGTGGACAATATCTCATCAAAACGTATCGAACTTTCGACACCTACCCAAAGTTTATTCTTCACGACTTGCTGGGCATGTATTGTTAAGATTCTATTCAAGCACACACTGGCTGCATAATAAGCAGATCAAATCATTCAGTAGTGGAACGGTCACAGCCTGCGTCAGGAAACCGGTTCTACCTATACCTCTTCTACGAGACAATCCTATCTTCACAGCTTTCCTCAGTAGCATATGATGAGCAGCGAAGGTATCACACGGCGAAAACAGAGAGACCAGAGATGTGGGACCCAGTGGATGCAGGCATAGAATCTCACGAAGTCTACCATGGTCATCAATTTGAGGGCGAGCTGCAGTCTCAGTTGGATTCGGCAGGAACGGCCAACACAAAGCTTACGGCGGGCAGTATGTTGATGCGAAGACTATCGATCTTCCCGGAAAGCAGTCTCGAGCTTCGAAGATCGAAGGCTTCTGGCTGTACCTCGACAGCGTCGGTCGAGGACGCAATCGAGATGTTTGAAAAGTCGGATCTCTCACATTTCGCGACCGTGGAGAGATGGAGATACGGCTTCGTTGGTTTTGGCCAAGACGCAATACCGCACTTTCTTTCGAGCGGATACGTAGCGCACTTCACCGGCTCACACGTTTAAATCAACAGCGTGATTGTCTCGCAGCTCAATCCTGCAAGACGTTGATTGTCATGCCACCACGTTCAGAGGATGGGTTTGTGCATTGGCCAGCCTGCGCTACACGTCTGCCTGCACTTCGGTCCTCTATGAGCAAATTAATGCTTTGTGCTCTTTCCATTCGTCTATTGAACCAAGGTGAGATACATTGCGATGATCCGCCAGCGTTCGACTTGTTCTTGTCTAGTTGCTCCTTGCACCGTCCTTTGCCGCCCTTAGCTCGTCCATCTTGGCCACCCGCTTCTTGAACTCGACGTATTGGCACTTTTCGTATGTGTGTCTCTCTTGCTGTTGTTCGCGTCAGTGTATATTCATCCAGCAAAGACCCGTGTATAGGGTGACGAGGCGAGATCGGCACCCCAATTCTGGCAGTCGTCGGGGTGTGGGGCTCGTTGAGACAGGCGACAAGAATCGCTGAGGCCTACCTCGCACTTCCAGGGCAGATAGTAGGTTTCGAATCGGCAGTTGTTGAGGGGGATGAGGAGGTTGGCGCAGCTGTCTCGGTATGCCATGGGCAGTTTGGCATCGCGCATCGCCTCGCGGGTAGCCTCTGCAATTCGACGTCAGCCAATGCAAGGCAAGGCAAGAAACCGAGGGATCAAAGGCTTACTCGGCGGCATCTCGAAGGAATCGTCGTGTCCACCCATGTTGACGGAGCAATTGTGTTCGACTGGCGCCTTCAATTGCTTGTTTCGAGGTTGAGTTGTCGTTGGTCAGCCAGAATTCCGGGACCTTGGATTGGAACCGAGTCGAGCCGCAAGTGGTCCGTGCGGCATCTGGGTCGAACCGCCACGCTTAGGACAATGCGTGAAAAGACTACAGCCAAGCTCCAACAGGAAGGCTATATGGCATGGGTTGAAATAACTACTTCATTCTCTCTGTTACCTTACCGTCAATCAAGCTAGCAGGCTACTCAGGGATTTACCAATCTTGCGCAAGTTGTCACACAAGGAGTCCGACTTTTTGGTGTTTGATCGGGTTAGAATTGATGAGTCAGCTCCGACCCGACACCGCGCGCTAACGTGCTTTCGGGCATGACCTGCGCGGCTGCCGATCTTCAACTACAACCAGACCTTGACGATTGCAAGCGAAAAGAAAAAAAACCTTACGAGGCAAAAAAAATAGTGTTACTCCTTCTACAAAGCCAAAAAGAACGAACCTGCAATCGTATACGATACCCCACGTTTCGCTGGCGCGAACAGTGTGGGTATACCGCATCTGTCTCACTTGCGAGCTACGCGAGCAAGTAAAATCCCTTCCTTTGGCAAAACTGAGGCCCTTGACTTACTCAACGATAATCCTGTATGGCGTAGCCTCTAACAGGGGGGAAGGAAGGAAGGAACTTCGGAAGGAGCAGGAGTAGCTGGACTCGACTCTAGGGATTATAGTATTTAACTTTGGCCGATTTTTCCAAGGTTTCGTGGCTCAATGGCAGAGCGTCTGACTACGATTCTATACGTTGTGATCAGGAGGTTCCAGGTTCGACCCCTGGCGAAATCGAACTTTTGCTGGTGAAAGTTATAGGGCATTCTGATATTCAGTCTTTTTATTCATGGGTGTTCTGATATCAACAAGTGTCGGGACTTTAGAGGCCAAAAAGAAAATGTCTCTTTGGGGCATTTGGGAGAGGCGGCTTGCAGGGCGCCACGCCAAGATTCATGAGCAACCGCCTGCCTGATATCCGATCTCACGTATGAGTCGTAGTCAGACGACTTGCCATTGGGTCAACAGACCATTTTGTTATGGTCTTGGTGCAGATTTTAATATTATATTCCAACAGTTCAAAGTAGGTGCCAAGGACGTCCTACTGGTCGGAGGTGAGACCCTAACCCTATACAATCCAATCCTGTGCGTGCTACCATAGTACATATACCACCGCCAAGGTGGGCCCATCCTTTGGGCCGGGAGTGTTGAGCTTATTCTCACGACATGTCTCCACAGCTCTCGCGTGCTGAACGCGACAACCCTCCGCCACGGCGGAAGTCTTGCTTGGCTTGCGTAAAATCCAAGAGAAGATGCGATCAAAAACTTCCGTCGTGCCTCCGTTGTACACATAGAAGAATTGACTGCGAATATCCTGCCCGGAATCCGCGGTTTAGCCGGACAAAGTCCTGCGAAGAGGTTCAGCATGCCGCAAATTCGGTGTCGACAGACGAGAATGGAGGGGGTACAGATGTTGGGATCGAGGCCATTGGTGAGGACTCATGGACAACATTGGGCGATCTCACACCTTATCCTCTACTCTCGTGGCCAGATTGTCATGAGTCCAGCCGGGTAGATGAGGAGCCAGCCTCGGCCTTTGAGACCAATCCAGACTGGGCATCAGTGATACCACTTCTCGATACACCAGTGCATGACTGTCTTTCTCAGGATCAAAAGCTTTCATCGGGCTCACTAATGACCGTGACCGCGCTTGATGAGGACACATCAACCCTCCCAGTTATCTCCACAGGATACTTAAACGTCGAAGCGATCAGCGCGCAACTGAACAGCAACCTGTCCTATGCCGTGGAAAAGATCAAATCAGCCCCGAGCACCATGTTACTAGAGCTACAGACCCCTTGGTGCCACGTGATCCTGTACAAAGATGAGATGCCTCGAGTAATGCAAGGTCAGTGCGTGTTGTTGTGTCCTGGACATCGGAATTTTGGCTAAGGTTCAAATTTCTAGATGCTCTTTCTGCATGCGCCTTGCACGCCTCCAAGAACTCCGCCAATGGACCTATCATTATGCGTTGCATTGATGCCAAAGTGAACGACCTCTTGGCATCTCATATACCCGCAGACTTTCTACATGCGTTGGCTCGTGTGCAAGCCTTGCTCTTATATCAGATCATACGATTTTTTGACGGTGATGTACTGGCCCGATCCTCGGCAGACGCAACATTCCACGAGCTGAGGTCTTCAGCTGAAGCACTAGCCACCCACATCATATGGGACCCAGCCACTGCGCTGGTTGATATGAATGCAGGTGGTGAGACGGTGCCTTTCCCCTTTCAAGCCTCGCATGCCATTTGGAAACGATGGATTCTCCAGGAGTCCGCCCGTCGAACTTTTCTCATTTCCTGCTTCTTCGTGAGCGTGTGGAAGCTCTTCACTGGCCGCCAGGTGCGGAATTGCAATGGCGAACCAACACTCCTCGGTCAGAGCTGGACGTTGTCCGCGAAGATATGGCAAGCCCGCAATGCGGTCGACTTTGCGGTGGCCTGGAGGGAGAAAAGCCACTACGTAGTCAGGAGAAGGGCAATCATAAGTACGCTCGCGGATGCACATGGCGATGACATTGAAGCTTTCGGGAAAATGCTGCTCACAGTCTCGATGGGTGTGGAGGAGGCCAGGGCGTGGCTGGCCGTGAAGGGTGCGTTCCTATGAGGTCTGAGTCGGATATCAGGGCGACCTGAGGTCTTGCAAGACAGTCGACGCGTTTCTATGCCTGAAGAAGAAGCTCCGCGAGAGCGACTGTATTGGTGGTCAGGAAGGACTAAATGGGCCGGGCCTAGGGCTGGTGGTAAGCCTCCAACATCTCAAGGATACTATCCGACCAAATCGACTTAATACTAGGACTCCTTAACGCATGTGTGTTGGTGGGAAGACCTTCCCGGGGGGCGGGGGCGGGTTGCTCTAGCTATCAGCTGTTGGAAGCTCTACACAACGAGCGCTTGGACACCAACTTTATATTATAAGGCATCCAACCTTGAAAACCCTTCCAACAAGCAAATCTGAATAAACAATACTACTGTCCATTCTTCATTCCGAATTCAATTTTGGTGACTGACCCAGTTACCGGATTTAGGACGCAAGTACCTAGGTAGGGAAGGTCCTGTCTCAATCATTTAGAGCCTCGTGCCCGTTGCAGACATTGTCTTTTCACTAAGTCTCTGACATGATTCCCAACAAGACAATCAAATAGAATATGTTCCGCTGTGAAATCTATTCAACGATGCAAATTACCTTTCCGGTGTCTGACTCCGTACCCAACTAGGTAGGGAGGTGGCAGTAAGCTTCCCGTCGAGTTCTGTGCGCCTGGACTTTATTATGCTGTCTATGATGAGCAATCACTAGACGGATCGTTGCGTATTCATAATTGAATTTCAAGACGACCAACTTTCCGAGTCATGATGCGGCCAGCACGATCTTCCGAGCTGCCATTTCCGCGCGGAAGAGAAAGGGAGAAGGGACAGCTTGGACGTCAGGAATAGGAAGATTTCAGCATTTGATTGCATTGAAAATGGAATTCCCCAACGGTGTTCCAGCAGCAGGCATGGGTATGCTTTCTCTTCACTGAAGTTGCGTGCATTCGCAGCAAAATCGCAATATCCGAGACTGTGGTCTCATTTACGTGTCACGGGCCGAAATAGGTGGTGCAGCCACGGCTATCTCCGGGGAGGAAGGCTATGCCACCGGAGGGCAAATTTTGAGCTGCTTCACTCCGTCGGCCACCTGCAGGTGGGCAGGTTCATCTCTTCAGTGGTGGAAGGAATCAGGCACAAGGGTCTTAGCAGCCGTAGTGGCCCAAGTCGAATGTAAGCCCAGGAGGGATGGGAACTCCCCGAGGTCTTCCATGCCCACTGCCGGGCTGGCGCACAATAAGGCTCGTATTATTGAGACGGCCCGGTTTTACGTGCTGCAGCTATCTGTAATATCCTGAATGGCTTGCCCCTTATTTCCATAGCATAAGTCGAGCCTATTCACTTGTGGGAATGTTGAATCACCAGCTTGGGTACATATAATCCAGATTTCGATGCCATGTATTCAGAGTACGTGTTGAACTGCGAATGAAGGAAGCGCAGTTGGACTATTGAGGCTCAATCCGACCTCAGGAAGGATGGCTCGAGTCATTCGACCCGGTAATCCCGGTGTCATATAGAGCATATCAAACGAACATCATAGCGCTGAATTCAGGTCTCAAAAGTCTGTTGGACAAACGTTGCCCCTCTCATGATGGAGCAGTCCATGTCATCAATCAAAATCTGCATGAAGGCTCCCTAAATGGGACCCAGCTTCCACTAGGTTTCAGTGTCCATTTAACCAAGCCACCATTACCAGATTCGAACCTTTTGGCTTTATACGCTACGATAAGTAGTGTATGAGCCAGACCAACTTGTCGTGTTTTAGAACAAGGATGACTGCGGCCCCCAGGAAGGCCCCCACAGATAGTCCCACTATGGGGGTGGAGAGTCCTAAATAAGCCTGTGGGGAAAACCTGGGGAAGCCGGAGAATCTTTGGGATGAAAGTACCCCATGCGAGGCTTGGTATCGTCCAAGAAGATAGATGTCCCAACTTTGAAAACAATTCCACTTGCTTTTAGCGCTCTTCTAAGGGGTCGAAATCCTGCGCACTGCCTAATGTGTCTGATGTGAAAAAGCTTATGGACTGATAGCAGGCGGCAATAAACACTACGCTTGCTTATAAGGGTGCAATTTGTTCCACTTGCATCCGGCTCTTTGCTGCTCTTATTCGGCCATGCCAATACGGCCGATTGCGAAATTTGCTTCTGGTATGCCCCAAACCTTCCATCAATGCGTTGCCGAGGCCTGGCATGATTTGCTTTTTTCTGCCAAACACACATATCAATCATGTCTACTAGGTAAGCTGGACCTCGAGCATGCGCCTGTCCTAATGTAACCTGGGAAAATTGCTTCCTCAACAGCCGCACCAGCTAGACAACAAGTCCAGCCCTGGAATAATGATCGGGAAGAACAAAGACCTCGTGCGTTCCCGACCTCGCAGTAGAACTGCCGTTGTACCATCCCGCTGGGTCAGGGCTCCGCATGGGCTTCCCCAGACTGACAAGGTCCCGGGGTTTGCAAACTTGGCCATGTTGGGACAGCCGCGTGACCAGCAAATCATAAAGGACACTGCAAACTGGCTCCGACTAATGCCTTACCAAGGAATCCTTTACAAGGAGGCCAGCGCTGACACCAATGTCATCGCCAGCTAGAGCATCTGGTGGCGGCGCAAGGATTCTTGCAATTGATTGTGGGCAAGTGCCAGGCTTCTATTGGAGCTGTCAATCTTTTAGGTTTGATAGATCTCTTGGGCATAGACAAGACTGCCAGATCCTTCAGATCCAGGCTAGTGTTCTCCGGGGTAATTTCGAGAGCAGGTATATATCAATGGGATGCCCAGTCCTATAGGGCCGCTCTGTTGGCACTATATAGTTTACATAGTCCTTTTTCCATACTGGTGTTTGTTTAACCCTCTACACTTTCCCCATCCACCCAAACAACACCAAGTCGACGCCCCCCAAAAATTGCCCGCAATGGACGAGAACCTCGATGAGGGAACCATCCGGGAGATGGAAACCGTGCTCGGCACTAAGATCTACCCGGGCACAGAAATCATGAAGGACGTTGGCGCTCACCACTTTGTTAAAGGCCAACACCGTTCCGTCCTCGTGCCCCAGCCCTCCGATGACCCCCAAGATCCTCTGAACTGGTCGCCTTTCTGGAAAGGCGCCACCATCTTCGCCGCGACTGCCGTCTCCTTCTCGCTCAATCTCGGCCCGCTCGCCCTCGCCCCCATGTTCGAGAATTACGTCGAGCTTTACAATCGCCCGCTCGTCGATATCGTACAATTCACCGGCATAGCCATCCTCGTCCTCGGCTTCAGCAACTTCATTTGGGTGCCCATGTCGACGTGCTTTGGGCGTCGGCCTGTTGCGATCCTCAGCACGGCTATCTGTGCCTTCTCCTCAGTGTGGCGAGCACGAGCGACTGGGTACGACTCTTTCATGGCTGCTTCTGTGCTCAATGGCTTGGGGGCCGGGCCCTGCGAGACGCTTATGCCGCAGGTCATCGCTGACATTATTTTCCTGCACGATCGCGGCAAATACCAGACGCTCTACTTCAGCATGTACTTCATGAGCTTGATGGTGGGGCCGGTCATCTCTGGCGCCATGGCGCTCCACACAGGTGTAGAGAGTTTCTGGTGGTTCAATACTGGAATGCTCTTCTTCACCGTTATCGTGTGCATTTTCTTGTTTCCAGAAACGCGGTATGATCGCCGTGTCAAGGCGCCGCAACCCACCGGCGCAGTCGCTCAGCCGTATGGAAAGGAGCCTGTAAGCCCTTATCGCTCATCTGGAGAAAAGGCGACGAGTGCCGGTTATGAGGACGCTCTCGCTACTGTCCCCAGCGCCCCTATAGCGCCAATGGCCACGCACGTCGATCCAGCCCTCGGCAAAGGTGGGCCTGGGAAGAAGCAGTTCATGCCCTTCCAACCTTACGCGGGTAGTCTGCTGCGTGAGCTATGGTTGCCCTGGTACCTGCATCTGTACCCCATCGTCGAGTTCGCCGCCTTTGTGGTGTCGTTTTCCGCGTCTGGATTCCTCGTCGTCAATCTGTCCCAGGCTCAAGTCTTCGCTGCCCCGCCTTACAACTTCACATCCGAAACTATTGGTCTTTTCAACCTTGCCGTGCTCGTTGGTGGGTTCATCGGCCTGATCACATGTGGTCCGCTGAGTGACTGGGTTGCCTCGCGCTTGACTGCGCGGAACAATGGTGTGCGCGAGCCCGAGATGAGATTGATGGCTATGATCCCTTATATTTTCATCATGATAATCGGTAGCGTGGTAACCGCTGTTGGTTATGACAACCACTGGCCATGGCAAGTGATTGTTATAGTTGGCTATACTTGCTTGGGAATCCAGGTCGCGGCGCTGCCATCCATCGCCAGCACATATGCCATCGACAGCTATAAGCCAGTAACGGGATCCATTTTTGTCACGATCACCATGTAAGTTTATCTTCATCTCCATCATCACAACAAGTCGTCTAATATCGGGAACAGTAACAAGAACCTATGGGGTTATGGAGTTGGCAAATTCCTTACGCCTTGGTCGATCGCAAGTGGATTTGAGCAGCCAATGTTGATAAACATGGCTCTCATCACCATATTCAGCTGCTCTGGAATTATTTTCTGGTTCTGGGGCAAGAAGTTCCGTGGCATTACGGCGAATTCGTTCGTACATACGCTGTAGATGGCAGCAGAGTGGCTTTTGCGACACAACAAGGATATAGATATAGTGCTGGCCATGTTGGTGGGTGCTCAGCTACAGGCTACCATGCCAAATCAAAAGCGGTACAACAAGTGCCTGGGTTACATAAGGGGAAGTGGTGTATTGTGGCATTCGTATTTTGTGCATGGAGATGAATTGCAGGGACAACGAGACCCGTCAATACGGATCCAGCTACTGAGGTTTATTAATGCTGCTAGGAGTACAATCTGATACAGGAATGAATTGTTGACCAGCCCCGGACAACTTAAAGCCTTCACACATCTTGAGAATGTGGCCTTTCGCACTTTCAGGTTACCGTGCAGTAGTGTCGAAACTGAACTGCGAGTACTCACTATCCGGACTGACAGGTCAAAAGAGACGTTTTCATTGCCGGCTCTGGCAAAGCTGCTAAAGCATAGTCAGTAATCTGAAGCCTGGAGTCGCGTCAAACCGATTCATACTCACCCTTTAACAACGAGGGTCATTGTGATCGGTACACGGTGGCTAGGTACGATCGTGATTCATTGATAACGCCCCGCCCGGGCATGCTTCGAGCCACCTTGTAGCATGTGAAGAGACATTTGACTTCAGCCCAAAGCATGACCTTCCTCGAGTCTGATAGGAAACTCCTCACACTCTTCTGTTCGGCCGCAATATGCGCCTTTACCCAATTTCTTGTCGGAGTCGGAACAACACGAGAATTCATCCGAATCACATTGTTCCTCTATCACCATGATGCCATCCATGCACTTGATCTGTATGCCTGTCAGCATAGTCGTGGAGGTCGACTCAGATCAATGCAAGAACTCACAACATTGTTGCAGCCCTTGTCGCACAAGCGATCGCCTTCCTGGATGAGCACCGAGCAATTTGCACCAGCTTCCTGAGTAAACCCACAGTACGGGTCCTCATCATCATCAGCAGCAGCAGCGGGGGGATCCACAGACACAGAATCATCTGATATGCAAAACGCGCCCTCGCCGAGTTCCTTCTGGATATCAGTGTTGCATGAGTTCCCGCACTCTTGATCGATTTCCATCATTCCGTTGTTGCATTTGAGCTTCCGCCAGTCAGTTTAGTACTTAGAACGAGAAGTGCGAATTAAGAGGATGAGTAGTGACACAGAGCGGGAGGCTTACGATTGCCGTACAGTCTGAGGAACAAAATCGATGACCCTGGCGCGCAATCGTAGGGCATTCACCACCAACTTTGACCGCAAATCCACAGTCTCGCGCAGACACAGCCTCCTCATCCATCTTGCCCAATTCGCCGGCGACAGGCAAAGAAGTAGCCGGTGCCGTGCAGTACGGCAGCTGCGCATCATCCCTCCAAAAGCATTGGCCAGCGTCGCAAGGGCTGTTCAGCATCATGTTTCCCATGTGGCATATGAGCTAGACCGTTGAAAGTCAGAGATGACTCCTTGGTACACAGAGAGCCTCAGAACCTGACTCACAATGTTTTTGCACCCATCATCGCATGCCATATAACTGTCCTCCATCCCAGGCCCACATGGAGCGCCGACAGGAAGAGCACCAGGACCACACGACTGGCGAGTGACAGTGTCCGGCTCATTTGGCTCCTCAGATGCCTGGTCACCCGACCCACCACAGAAAGGAGATCCAACCTCTTCATTCCAAAAGCAGCCGCCGGCTGAACAGTCATTATTCAGCATGGAAACGCCATCATGGCAGATAACCTTTACGGGCAGAGTCAGCATGTGTGTAAAGGTGTGGATATGTGGATATGTGTGCATGGTTTCCTTACAATCGACGAGCAGGTAGGATCGCAGGCCATGCTGCCCTCAGTCGTACATGCAGTGCCCACGGGTAGCCCAGGGGGACCGCACGAAGGAGCGTGGGAGACAATGCTCGCACAAGCCAAGGCTGACAGCCCAATGACGATCACAGAGGAGCGCATCTTGAAGGATTAGAGGACAGTGCACGATCGGGGCAGAAAAATTGAATAGTTTAAGAAAAATTGCGAGATACTGGAAATGATGGTCTGTGATGCGTGTGCAGTTGGGCTGATATCAATGACTGTTTGTGGACCCTGGGGCAAAGGCGTTGTCTAAGTCGAGGAGACGCCAGCATCGAGGGCGCGTCAGAGATCTGCTTGTATTGAGAATAACATGGCGGGTCGTACTTGCGTTTGGACTTGACGTGATGATACCTTGTTTGCCAGGTGCCTAGGACGCAGTTACCGCACCATCTTCGTATTTTACCCAAAGAAGGCGAGAGACATGCGTTAGGTTGCCATCGCACTATTCAAATCGGCAGTGAGAAGGGACCGGGTTCTAAAGGCGCTCGCTTCCCATGCTATGAACCAACTCTTTGTCCTTTACTGAAGTTGAGCGGATTTAGAGTGTAGCAATTTTGTTTAAAAACAAAATTCTCGAGAGGTCACTATACTATGGAAAAATAGAGAATGACGGTCGGTCCATACAGTAAGTGTCGTCTAATATCAAAAGCAATCTCGAATTAAGGATAATTCCACATAGTATCGTTCACATCCCTCCAGGGCTGCCACCCTCTCAAGAGCTTTCTGTAGATGTTACAGAGGAAAGGCCTTATCTGTTTAAAGAGCTCCTTTGATTTGGCTAGGTGGGCCAAATTCTTGTTGATCATGGACAAACTTGCGTTGTTCCAGGCAGCAATTTTGGGCCGCAGTTTTGTCCTATAAGTACGAAGGAAAAGCATCCATCTATATTTTATCTCAATACCAGTGCCATGACGGGAGACATGGGAGACTCTCCAAAAGGGAGGAAAGGACAGAAAAAAAAGTCTCCTAATCTGGATGCGTATGAACTTATCGGTACCTACCTAGATAGGCAAGGTTGATTGCCCTCGTGCTCGCAGACAAGCGAGGCGTACCAACTCAAGCCAGGAACCAAGATGTATACTTAATTTCAAGCCTGGTAGAATCGATGGCCACCATCTATTTTGATGAATATGCCTGGACTTTCTTGAGCCTGATTACTATTGCGATAAGGTAAAGAATACGAGATCTTCAATTCCCCCTCCCCGCGCCCACAAGCCGGTCTGTATTGCATCGTCTGATGCTGTCATTTGTTCAAACATGCCAGCATATGTTTCGAAATATTGACCGAACGTGGCGCGCGCTATTTCCAGCACAAGCTGTTTTGGCATTGAGCTCAATGACTCAGGTATACCTGGAAACATTTGGATGAGCTGATAATCCCATACTATTCCACAGCGATGCGTGGGTGTTTTTGTGTAAGATCTTCGCAGGGGGGTAACGAAAGGGATTCGGCCAAGAATCAAGCAGGATAATTCGTGCAGTTTGTCTCTTTGAGACCAAAACTAATCCTATAATAGCTGACCGAGAATAGAGAGGCATGATGGGATTGATCTCTCGGATGGTTCAAATATAACAGCAAGCCACCATAGGTAGCTCACATATTGTCAAGGGCAGCTGTCACATATAGGCACTCCCATTGCCTGTGCGAAGTTACATATCTCTATAGCTCCCAGCGCGGTTCTAAAATGGTGGTCACAAATTGAAGAGAGCAATCTGCGCCCTATTTCGCCCTTTTCGGCTCTTCGCCAACATACAAGGAGGCAGGAAGTCGTGACAACGTCGGCATTGCTCCCGAGGTTGATCTTTATATACGACCCACCATACAAACGTCTCGAACGCTCGACTCAACGGCACAAAGGTTATGATTCAGATAACCCAGAGAGAGAGAGAGAGAGAGAGAGAGAGCGCTCAGAAATTGCCATTGAACAAATCATTTGAAAACATCCCCGATGACGAGTCCACCAACCTTCACCTCTCCAAATGGCAGAGACAGGCCTGAGGTCGCGATCGAATTGCACAGACTCACCACTAACCCACCCCAACCACAGCCTCCCATGTCCAGCGACCATGTCCCACGCTCGCCCACTCTCCACGACAGCAGTAACTTCCCAGCTTACGACAACGAGGCCCTTCTCCTGAGGACAAGAAGTTCCAACACCCAGACCGCCGCGGCGGCGAGGTGGAAGAGACAGCAGCCACGCGCGGCCTCCCGGGATGATGATGATGGGGCCCCGGCCAAAACGTGGGCCGGCGCGTGGTCAGACTTTTTTGAGAGCTGGTGCTGCTTCGACCGGTGCTGCGACCGCATGTGCGATCGATGTTGTGATAGGATGTGCGACAGGTGTTGCGATAGGATGTGCGACAGGTGTTGCGATAGATGCTGCGATCGATGTTGTGACAGGTGCTGTGACCGGTGTTGCGATCGATGTTGCGACATGTGTCTTTATAAGATATGTCAGCGGTGGTCGATGACATGCGACGTGTGTTGCGAGAACCTGACACGGTGAGGGGGACAGCTCAGAATTTCCTTTCTCCTTCTTCCAACACAAGGCCCCCAAAAAGCCCAGCCTGATTTGTTCTGCCAGCCCTTCCCACTTTTGCGAGAGACGATGCTAATAGTTCGTTGCCATCCTTAGAATTTGTATCACAGTCTGGACACGGGAAAAGCCACCAGACCCACGAGAAGATTGAAGAGTGGCACAATAGCCAACAAATCGGCACATTGTGTGTTAAATAAGAGAGACCCTCCAAAATGGGAGATTCGGTGGCATCATCTTGTTGAGGATCGCGCCGCCGAACGGCTGGAAGCTCTACACAACTATCGGAGTCTTTTATCAAGGGCTGGTGCTGCGCAGGCCACGGTGTATACCTGGTAACGGGACGATGACCACTTGAGTCTGGAGGTTCCTGGCTAAGTCACAATTGTTGAAGTCAAAAGACTCACGGGAAGCAATGCGGTTGATAATAAGAAGCAAGAACATTTCGTGGCTCTCGAGTGTCCAAACAGTTAAAACGATCAGCATCATACCACAAATCGGTGCCGTGGAGACACTTAACCACTTCGATCTGCTTTAGAGGGCTGTGAACTTTAAGTGGCTGTGAGGTATACCTTCGTGTAGATCATCACTGGCTCATCACTGCTTGGACTCGCAGGGACCAAGCTGTTGCCTATCCAATGACCCAGCCACCTTGCTGCTACCTCTCAACGCAATGCTTCTTCCAAAATAAAACATATTTTTCTGTCTAGCCCTGATTGGTCCAGTACCGGTAGTTAACAAAAAGCCTAATCAGTGTTCACACACAAATACACAAACACACACGCACTCTGAGGTATCCGTTGCCTGCAGGCTGTACGATGCTCATCAAAACTCAAGCCTCGGGGCAAGCCTTGCCTTTCTGCGTAAGTACTTCCCCTGCTCAGCCGTTGCTGCTGAATGGGACCAAATATGCTCCGGAACGAAAGCCCCATACCCTGTTATCTGGTCCTCCTTTCACCCTCCAACCACCCACTGAATTGATCGCCCAATAGGTATCAAATATGTAAAAGCGGCATATGTGAAGCAAGAAGATGCCAATGTCCTGTATGCCCTGAAAACGCCCCGTGTATATCTATTGTCGCAAAAGAAAGAAAAAAGACCGATATCGCCGGCAAGAGATAAATAAGTAGGACTGGATTGGATGGTGGTGACGAAAGTCGCTTCGCTCGCATGCTGTGATCAACCAAGATCAAACGTCGAGGGGATCCTCGAGGAAGTCGTAGCCGTCGTCTTCTGGAGGCAAGTAATACGCCGATAATGCCAGGCCACCAACGAGAAGCGCAGAGACGCTTGCACTAACAGTGCAAAGGATCCACGAAGTATCGAGTCTCCAATCAGGCACAGCAAAGAAGTCGTCGTTTTCGAAAAGATAGGACTGTACATGGGAAAAGAAGTAAGACACTGTGCCAGCCAGATTATTTTGCGCCTGAACGTCGGGAGTTGTGCCATCACCGGGAAGGGGGAACAGGCGTGCCACAACCACCTCGCCAATGCAGGTTCCAGGAACACATATATAGGAGCAGAAACAAAAGAAAACGCCCGGAAACCTACCACAAGGCCTAGAGCAGCAAATTGTACAACAGCGACGGTGGCCAGCAGTCCACTCAATACCTTCCAGCCGTACTCGCGCTTGACCTGGCCGCCGCCAATGGTCACCACGAAGCCCACGAGCGTCGCCAGCTCCGCGACGGTGGCAAAGCTCATGAGGAAGCCGCTCGTCCTCCACATGGAGCAAAAGTACTTGTCGTTGGGCGAGCAGTCGAGTTCGGTGTCGGGGAAGGTCCGGCAAGGTTTACCGGGCAGGGCGGTGTTGCAGTAGTGGTGCAGGCCCAGGTGCTGCGAGTAGATCTTGTCGCTGCCGTGGACGGCGACGTCCATGCTCACCCAGTGAGGGACGAGGATGGCGGCGAGGGTCATTGCGGATGCTATAGAAGAAAGAAAAAAAAGTAGGTTCCATGTTAGCAGCGATACACAATGTTTTTCGGCGCGTGGTGTTGAATGCCCGCCCATGCCCATGCCGCACAATCAGTCAACACACGAGTTTGCGCGAGACTACCGCCGGCAGAAACACAATGCATTTCCCCCATGGGATCGAGGGTCGCTTGTGGGACGTCTAGATGTTCTCTTGACTCGCGGTGGTGATCGACTGCGGCGGGTGGCGGGAGCGAAGGAAGTTGAGCTTCTGGGTGCCGAGTTCGACGATGACGCCACTTGAGAACGAGGAGTGCCTGCCCGCCTCCACCTCCCTTCCCCATATCTTGGAATCTTGGGAAAAACATACCAACAATGAAGACAGCGAGCGCGCCGCCATATACAGATAATCGCGTCATGATGCGAACCAATCGGTGCAGTATTTCAAGCTGCGATGCCTCCGTCGTAGCCAGTCGCTCCAGCACATATACGGTGATTGTAGGGTGTGGGATGGTGTGGTGTGGTGTGGTGCGGTGCGGTGCGGTGTTGGTAGTGGAAAGAGGTGGCAGGTTTCATGAGCTGCAGCAGCAGCAGGCTGCAGTTTACTGGGCCTGTAATACTAGTGAGAGTGAGGATGCCGCGGTGGCGGGCCAAGAACAAGCAAGGTTCCAAGGTCGCCAAAAGCAACCCCCAGCTCTCTTTTTTCTTTACCTTACCCCAGCTTGGCCAGCTTGCCCGCCAGGCCCGCTTGCCCGCTTTTGCCCCGACCTTCCTGCCCACTCTCCCACTCTGCCACTTCCAGGATTTGTTTCAAGGAAAAGCTGCCGCGTGCACGGGGCATTTGCTCCATGAAGCTAAAACTGCCCCCACCGCTCATCCGCCATCATCGTCGGTTCTCACATGTCCATGGCAGCAAGGAATGGCTGTCTCTGTAATCAACTCCGACTTCACTTATTAAGATATGGCAGATCCCACCAAATCAAACCAGCCTCAGCTTCCAATCCCCATGCAACTTGTTTCCGTTATCTCGACCAGGTACCTAGATTTCCAATTCCCTATCACGGCAGTCAGTCTACGCTCAACGGCTGCCCTAATTTGGCAAGGTCAAACTGCGGACATCCGCCCCAAGCGCCCAGGCGATCAATCAGCTGTCGATTAGGTAGTTAGGGGAATGGAGAATGCCGATCAAAAGACGGGAAAGATCTGGAGACTCGTTGACATGTCATTTCACATTTACCCCATAACTCCAGGGCACGGTCCTGACCTCGACGACGTTTTTACCACTTAACTTATAGTAAGCTGAACTTCCACAGCTTTGTTGAATTGTCTGTAGGTGCTGCTTTTGAAGAACCACTAGCTATACGTCTCACTCCTCACCGCCAGCACATACATGTTGTAACCTCGGAAGGGTCCTACCATGTTTCCCCCCCCCCCCCCGCAAATAGGTAGACTGCCAGCCACTTGTTGACAAGAAAGGACCAAAGCCATGCAACCTTGAGAAGTAAGTAATTCAGTACGAAAGCGCGTTTGCTCCTCTACACGTGTATACGCCTGGAGACTCGCTTGCCTCAGACTAGGGCTTATTGGGATCTAGCAGAATGACAGTCACACGAACATCGAGCGGAGACATTCACGGAACATCATCTTTTTCAACACACACCGTGTGCTCCTTCTTTTATTGAGCATCGCCCTACATCCTAGTTCCAGCTGGTATCATCCCGTTTCCGTGACCATAATGTCCACCAACTCCCAAAGACCCAGTGCCATCCGCGTCCAGCGTCCATGCCAATGATGGTAATGCAAATATTGGGCCTTACCCGAAATATCGATCCATGATGAAAGGAAATAAATGTTCCAGAGAAGAAAATGGGGGGATATCAAAGATCCCTCCTAGGGTATCACACATCAAATGCCTCCAAAAATGCCTAGCCACCTTTTTCTCCCATATGCCATCATCTACACATATTGATGGCCCCCATCCAGCTCTCTCACCTCTTTCGTCGAATAGGTGAGATGACGAACCACGCTTTGGCTCTCGCCCGCCCCTTGACCCGTCTCCACCGCTCCCCAAGCCACCTTGCCCCACCATACTTCCGCCTCCTCTGGCACACGATGACAACGCGCACTCAGCGCGGCGCTACAACTCCCGCCCTCGAATGCCAACGGGTTGCCCAAGGCCCTTCCATCTGCCATCGCGACACTGCGCACCTTTAGCAGACTCAGACCCGCCACCACAGCCGCCAACACCACTAGCATGACGAGCAGCACCATCAGCGCCAGTCCACTCAATCCAACCCCAAGCACAGACATACTTGGCTCCGACGCCGACGTGAGCGCCACCACAAAGAACGCTTGACTTAACACAAATCCCATCGCCGAAAACCACACCGCCAGCGCCCAGCTCACCGGCCGTGGCAATGTCAAAAATAACGACGTGGTCTGGTGTCCCACTGGGTCCGCGCTGACACGCAGCGGCCACCATGTAGTTCCTTTCGGTGAGACCGCGTAGCGTGCGCTCTCGCGTGTAAGGGAAAATGCTGTTAGTAGGCCGTTCACGCTGAAATACAGCCCCGCTAATAACACCTGCGGGATGGCCACTACCACGCTCAGCGCCGCTACGGGCGTCTCCGTCGGCACCACGTACGTCGTATGAGCACTTGCGGCTCCAAACGCTGTTAATACCGGCGGATCGATGACTTGCGATGCGAGCGTGACAATGAGCGCGCCGATGGCCGGTGCGACGGTCGCGAAGAACCAGAAGGCCGCGGTGAGCCACTGAGCTCGCGAAGCGGTCCGGAAGTAGCGGGGTGACTGCGTCGGTGCCCAATATTTGCCCTCAGTAAAGCCCCAGCCACCAAGACCCGTAGTGAGATTCGCTTTGGTGAGGAGAGGGTTGGAGCGGGTGGCTGGATCCGGGCCACGGAGGAAAGAGGCGATGGCGTCCCCAAGGGTGACCAGCGGGGCGAAACGCGGGATGAAGAGGACGCAGGCGGTGACGAGAAGAGACAGGATATTGAGGGCAAGAACGATGATGAAGAGTGTGCCGTTGAGATTGACGGTACAAGAACTGTTGCTAGGCAGAGCGGCTTGTGCAAGACACGAGCTCACGGGGGAGCCGTCAACAAGAATTTGCGTAGACGTGGCAGTAGTCTGAGTGGAGAAATCGGCCATGGAAGAGGCGTTCAGGCCAGCGCTGAAGGTGGCGATAAGAGAATTATCCGAGGAGGATCCAGACTCGAGTACGAAGAGGATGTTCTGGAATTCATCATTGAAAGTGGCGCTAAATGCGCTGACGCAGGCTGGAACGGAAAGTTTGGTGAGCTCGTTTTGGTCGGCGAGGTCTTGAAGATCAAGCAATTCGTTGCGCGTCAAACCGGCATTGTTGTTCACGTTGGAAATGCTGAAGTCCGAGCCGGTGACGAAGGAGGATGTGACGGCGATGAGATGGTAGTCGAATCCGGTCTCACTGATGAAGATTATGGAATTATATCTGAGCAAAATATTAGTGACCAAACCGCCGATTGTGAAAGGGTTGTGGTGGATTTCAATGATACGCACATTACTTGGGTGGCAACAGCCACGGCCAGGAGAACGATCGCCAAAACGGCCCTCCCTCTCCCAGTATGTCTAAAATTCCGCATTGATGGCACCCCGATCTCTAGCCACTTCTGACTCTCATGCGCGGCCGATATCTCGGATCGTTTCGGGCTGCTCAAGACCTGGAAGACGTAATTGGCGCCCACGATCAGGACCACGACCAACACGTTAATCAGCGCATGTAGCCCCCAATCGATATTCCTAGCCTTGGAGCAGGATCCAGTAAAAAGATCCATATATCCGAGTGTTAATCCAATTTTCGTTTCTGCAACAACCAAGCAGACGAATCCAGTGATGAGAATCACGAGAATCAGCGCCAAGTTCAACATCACGCCGCTTTTCCAACCGCTCGTGAGCGACCTCCACCCATTGCCCGGCTTCTCGTTGCCGGGCAAGATCTGCTGCAGCTCGGTCGTGGTGCTCGTGGCCGAGGAGTGCGAATGCATATACCCGTCATCATGCTGCCGCGAATATCCTGCGCCGCTCGCGCCCTCCAGCAGGGCCATGTGCGATCTCTGCGGACGATGCTGGTGCGTGATGTCGACGGTGCGTAAGCCCTTTGCGCCGCCATTTTGCTTCCGCCGCGCAACCGTCTCGGGAGTCTCGCCACGGATAAAATTCACCACATAGTCCGGGATCAGCGTGCTATCGCGCGGGCTGGTTATGGTGGAATCGAGGTCGTCGGGCTTGGGTGGGTTCCAGGTGGCGCGGCGGAAGAGTGCGGGCGCATTGTTGGTGAAGATAGAGAGCGTGTCAGTAGCGACGCTCTGGGTCTGGAAAGGCCAGTGCACGGTAAAGCCTTTACGGCCACGGCGTGAGGGTGGTGGATCTTGAGAGCTTCCGTCGGTAAGATGACCTGCTTCTGCTGATGTTGCTGCCCGGACGACGCCTTCTGCCGAAGATTTAGAGGTGGGCGGCCTTGAGGATCCGGTAGAAATTGGTTCCACTCTGAGAGCTTGGTCAGTGCTCTATATTCAAACAATTCGGCCATGGCAGGAAGCTGGAGTCGTACCTCTGTACTGTAGTCACCCTACCACTATGTTTCTGAACCGACAGGAGGTCTTTCTCGGGGGGCATTTTCTCCCCTACGGCGCCTTATACATACGAGTGAGACACAGGCATAGCACGGCAATTAGAAATTCTCAGGTGTATATAATATGTGATGCTCAAAGTCACAACTCGAGTGGACGAAAGACGGCGACGGCTGTGAGGGGCGATTGCAAGTAAGTAAGGGAATGGGGAGGAGAACGAGCGTGGTGACGACGATAGAGTCGATGATGAGAGGCGGGAAAGAAAATCGAGTGGTTGAGGATGCAGATGCAGACCGGCGTGTGTGGCAGGGGCGATGCCTTTAGACTAGCAATGCACCTCGCCATGATGGAGGAGTCCGTACAACGATTTCCTTGTCGTGGGAGCATGACAATCTACTGCGTGTGTAGGCGGAGGGAGGTGATCCTTGCTTCTTTCTCTTGTTCTTGTGCTGGGCTGGGAGAGCAAGTGGCAGGTGGGGTTCCAGAGGCGTGTTAGCTTCACGATACTCTGTTGGCCCGGCCCTTGCAAGACCTTGAGCCCACAAGCCCCGGACCCTGCCGCCCCTCTACAGCCCCCTGCGGCCCCTATTGCTCCGAGTAAACGGGCCGGCCAGTACTTCCCAACCTTGGACGACACCGAGCTCGCCGAGCCTCCTGTCAAAAATCTATACATAGTAATTCGATCAAGCTGCGAGTGTAGGTATCCAATCGGAGAGAAGCTGTCAATTAAGAATCGGGAGACGAACCAGACTTTTGGGGGATGGATGTGTAACGATTGTAATGAAAGGAGAGCATTTGTGGGGGAGGACAAAGCCTGGTGGGAAATGCAGTACATTGTAGTATTTGTTTCCCAAGATGATGTAGTATCGCAGTGTGTTTCTACTTAGTACATTGTAGTAGGAGGGTACATAGTAGGTATGCGTCGGACGGCGGCAATCGCATGATGACCAAGGTTTGGCCCAAGTACTGCCTGATAAGATCTGCAATCCTACGTTTTGCATTTCCACATGGTGGGCCAACTTTTTGCAATACTTACTACGATGGTATGCCGCGTAGGACTATACCGTGCAGTACAGCATAGCAGATGCGAATATCAAGATGCATCATAGTACTCTATAGTACCTGCTCTGCAGCTGCTATGGCCGCCGCTATGGCCGCTATGGTAAAAGAACTGACTCCCAAACTCGCCAAGCACAGGCCATCCGGACCAGTTTATTAAGTTCAAAATTGGCCGGAAACCCACTTCCAACGCGACTGTGGCGGTTTGGCGGCTCGGCAGTAGGTACAGACTCGCCGTTGACGCTAGGGACAGTATATACCTACATACCTACCTACTTAGTACTATGTAGGTAACTGACTTTCTCCTACGTCTGATGGCGATATCATCTGTGACGATGTTGATACCGGACCATCCCCACAGTAATGTTTCCCAAGGTACAATCCACGTGAAAATGCGTGTGTGCATTCGATACGAGTTGCCACCGACACGGCGACGACATCATGACGGGCAAGCGTGCAAGCCCTCTTGGACCTCAACTCGAAACACCCATTCGTGTTCCTGACCAACCCGGCAGCCAGGATAGCACATGATCCACGCACACAAGCCTCATCCCATCATCTTCACCACATCCCAGTAGACATCCTTCATGCAAGCCCACCCTAAGGACAGCCCATGATCCGTGCATTCTAGTCTCGTTCGGTCTGGCTGGCCGGCTGGACATTCATGCTCTGACCCCGGACAGCCCACCCGACCCCCCAACACACACACACACACACACACACATTCTCACTAGCCAGATCGCAAATGCTCCCTTTACATTTATTATTTCGCTCCCCTCGGCTCTTCCTCGCCCAAGTCGTAGGCCGAGCCCGGAACTCGCAAAAAGAGACCATGCAAAGCGGGTGCTGCTGCCTGTCCCAGATAACCGATGTTTCAGTCAATTTCAGACATGGGACATCCATGACAAACGGGGGCAAGAGCATCTTTGCTGATTGAATTGTCCGTGGTTCTCAATATTATTATTATTTTGGCTCTTGGCCGATTTACTGGCTGTGGGAGAAAGGGGTCAATGCCCGTAGAATAGAGGGCATCTTGTCCCACACTCATGCGTGCTACTCCTAAAAGTAAAAAATGTTAAAATAAAGGATCATGCCCTCCCCGCGGCCACAAGAGGGCTGTGCAAACTCCTTGATTTTATGAATTGGCAACCCAGGTGCACAATTGGCTGCACAGTTGGTCGCACAAACTTGCTGCAGAATGGTCTTATAACCATTTCATATCGCTGGGGGTCCGGCTTGGGCTGTGTACTCCGTACTTGTTTCGTTTCAAACACCAAGGGGGAAAAAAGCTTTGCGATTGTCACCTTGGTTTGACGCCTGGTTCCATCTCGTGGGCCGCGTCTAATCAACTATCGATCATGGCTCGTGCTCTATCAAGGTTCACAAGAATCAAGGTTTCCGAGGGTGGGCCTCAGTGATCGCCTCTGGAAAAACTTCCAAGGACTGAGCGAAGACTCGTCGTACTTATCGTGGGACAAATATAATCCTCCCGCCATCAGCTCACTGCCCGAGATTTGCCGGACAACAAGAAGTGTACATTGCATACACTCAAGAAGAAGACGTCTCGCACTTGTCGACTCTTCACGCAAAGCATAGACACACAAACTTCAAATTCCATTGCAGACTCGGAGCAGATGGCAATGTGGCATCGCGACCCGGACTCCGGACGAACCTGTTGGCCAAGCTCGCGTCAACGAAACCTTGAGCATAGACTTTGCATGACTTGCGTGAAATTTCGACGTCGTAGTTCAAGTCCTCTAGCTTCCAAAATTGGCAACAGCTACTGCTACAGCCCAAATCTTGACGAACAGAATAATCGTCATGCGGTATCCAGTAGAAAAGAAGGGTCCACAACCAGCAAGCATGCCTCCTTACTTTATATATTACTAAGATCCAAAGCCATCAGGGAGGATCCTGCTATTCAAACAAACATTTCACGCAGACCCAAAGCTTTGGATACTACCTGCTCATTATCTTCCATAGCCACCCCCAGCAACACAGCATCCGACTGCTCCATCATTGGCGCCACAATGCAGCGAGCCTCGCCCTCGTCGTATAGTTGAGCCACTACCAAGTCCAAAACCCACCCTTTATTGCCCTCGCTGTGCTTCGTACGTCCGCGCTCCAAGAGCGCCTTTGTAGTCGACCGTTGTATCTCCCATTGTTTCCCAGTCACCTTGTCAAACGCTTGCAACAAGTCATTCTGACAAGTCTTGATCGACAGAACTTTAACGAAGCGGTTGGCGGTCTCGGCCGTATGTTGTAAAACTCCCACCACACTCTGACCGACGCCCTCGAGCGTGGTGCCCGTGAAGTACTCTTCGCCTTTGTCGTAGATGATCGCGGAGAATTTGGCGACGTCAAAGCCCATAGTGGAAAAGTTTCTCAATGCCTAGGATGCAATAGTTCAGCGTCTAGGATCCGTCAAACAATCAAACTTCACGTACCCAATCAATAGGATTCCCGATTGTAATACCCGTCCATGTAAAGCCCGGATTCTCTTCGGCCCTGGCTTTTGCATATGCCCACTCTCCCCTTCTCTGCTTGTGCACGTCCGCAAACTCAGGCAATCCCCTAATATCCGGCCCCCACCCGAAATCATCAACGATGAATCGTTTCACTCCCGCGGCCTCCGCGCCGTCGATCATGATGCTTTGGTGGCTGATGCCAGCGGGCCCAACCACGCAGACCGCGGCGTCTTGGCCCTGTAGAGCCTGAGTGATATCCTCAACGTTGTACGTGATTTTCAGCACTGGGATGCCAGGTGGGAAGGTCGCTGTGGACGAGGCGCGGGTGATGATGGTGACTTGGAAGTTGGCCTGGAGCAGGGCCGCGGTGATGGGGCGGCCGAAGTTACCCGATGCCTGAGAAGAATTTTAGCGATGGTATGGGTATGAAGTGATGTGAGTAGAACGTACGCCGAAAATTGCAACTTTGCGGATTTCAGACATTCTGCCTGAAGTCTTGGGAGCAGAGGTACGTATTGAGACTCAGAAGTGGGTAGGTTTGTGTTCTGGTCGATTGAGGGCACAAGCTTCACAAAGCGCCTATACAGTTATTTCCCGCCAAAGCCTTCTAGGAAGTATCGACTACCTGTGTGCTATTAAAGAACTCGATCATTAGGCCGACCATGAAGAGGAGAGACAACATCCTTTAAGTAGTGAGGTTATGATCCATACTTACATCCCGCCCCACCTCGTCAGCCGCCGATGCGGAATTCCGCCAGCGGGCTGAAAGGCGCAGGCGGAAGTCCGCATTTCCGGCTCACATTCGATTTCGACGTATTTTGTACAAAGTTTTTGTAAACATGACGAAAAGTATGTGTAATTTTTTCGCATTCAGGAAAAGTTGGTTGGAGTCGAAGGGCAGAGCACATAAAGACGCTGTACATCACCCTCGTGGAAATGGTTCAGCGTTTCGACATCCATTTTGTGCATGCCGTCGCGACAGACTTTGAGATTGGGACAGATGGAATTATTTTCGAGTAGAGGTAAAATCTATCTTGGGGCCTGTGTGAAAATCCAAAGAAAAGTAATAAAGGAAATATCGTCCAGTCTTCCAGATCATGAGATTTCCACACAATCTCATTGAGCAAATGGAGACAAAGTAGTCCGTGCCCCAGAACAACAAAGGACATTCTGCATGTTCGTCTCTTGGTGATGTTGGAATATACCGTCAGCCTTCTTTCCGCAGCACGTCCTTTGGAAAGACCTTGAACGCTTCATCCATTCACTGGTCTCACTCGTCCAGAGAGCTGTCCGAGAAAAAGGAAGCTTTCCGCCAACGTCCACCCTCCGCTTTCAGACTGTAATTACCTTATATGCTCACTAAGTTTCATTCAGTGACTCTACCAAAGCATCTTCTCCCTCAGCTTCCAACTAGCATTCAACCGGTATGCGCTACGGTTACGATTAGTAAAAGGCCGATGACAGGCAATTGTGCCATGAGCGACCAGGACGTTAGCAGCTGTTCGCCTCCATCACATTGGTATAGGTCTGCCGTTCAACGGCTGTGGTTAAAATTAAATCCCGGCATGTCCGGAGACATACACCATGCCAGGGCTGTTCAAATTTCCCAGCTCGAGCCGCTCGGGGCTGTCAGAAGACGAAGACTGGAAGATCTTTGAGTCATTATCAGTGCTGTGCAAGACATTACACGTTGTTGATTCATCATACACAAGAAGTGGGTGTTTCATGAGAATGGCACAGATGTCAATGAATGAGAGCGCGTAGGTATATTACATCGTTATCATGACTTCTATGAGAAGGCAAGAGCCCGCCGTGAATGACTTGCGAAATTCTCCCTCCTCTGGTGACTCTCTGAGCCACCGAAATAGACGCTATAGAACAGAAGACAATATGCCCTTTTTCGCAATAACTTAGGCAACGACTCCATCAGCAGTGCTCACCACACCCTCGACCTTGTTGCCAACAACGGGAAGTGCTCCATCAACAGTGGACTTGGCAGTGTCAACAACAGTGTCAACAGGGCCATTGGCGGTAGGAACGACGGCATCAACGACGGACTCAGCAGTGTCAACAGTGCCATCAACCTTGGAGAGGACACGCTTGGCAAGGGACTCAACCTCTGGGAGAGCTCCGGTGGCGGTGGGCAAAACATCCCCAGCAACTCCCTGAACCTCACCAACGACTCCACCAACAGCAGGAACGCTCTTTACAGTGCTGAGGGTGGAGCCAACATCGGCAAGCCCACGTCGGACTGGCAGGACACCGTCAACCACTCCCTCAACCGTACCAACAACTCCACCGACAACAGGAACACCCTTCACGGCGGGGACGACTCCACCAACATCGAGAAGCCCACGTCGGAGGACACCATCAACAACTCCGTCAACCGCACTAACGACTCCACCAACAACAGGAACGCCCTCCACGGCGGGGACGACTCCGCCAACATCGAGAAGCCCACGTCGGACCGGCAGGTCAGAGGGGAGGACACCCTCGACGGTGTCGAGAGTGCCGGTCGCAGTGCCGACAGTGTCGGTCGCCGTGTTCAGAGCACCCGTCGAGCTAACGGCGCCCACCACGTCGGAAACGGGACCCTGGACAGCTCCTGAGACGGTAGAGGAAAGAGGGAGAGTAGAGGCAACGTCCTCAACGGTGGATTGCACGCCGCTAACAGTCGAGCCAACGCTGGGGAGCTCGTTAGCAACACTGTTGACGACGGAGCCGCCTGGGGCCTTTGAGATGGCACCCTCAGCGATAGACTCCACACCGGACACGGCAGCGCCAGCGTCGGGCAGGCCGCGGGTGACAACGTGGGGGATAGCGAGCTTGATGTCAGGAACAGCTCCAGTAGCAGTGGATCCTGCCTTGGAGATGAATCCCTTGGTAGTGTCGGTTACAGAGCCAACGTTAACATTGACATCGGCGGCTACAAGTGGCGGTCAGACTATATCTTTGCAGAGAGACGATTCGCTTTGGTCAACTTACAGATAGGTGCCGCAATGGCAGATGCCACAAGAGCGGACTTGAGGATGATCCTGGAGAAGTGCATTTTGGAAAAGGAGGATAGAAACGAATGACTGGTCAAAGGAGTGACTGGAAAGCTGTAAAGACAGTGTGTGCTTTCGGGAAATGTTGATGAAGATGGGGAAAAGACAATCAAAACTTCAGTAGTAGATCCCCTCGTGTTCTTTATAGCCTCAGAGGCGCTCAATGATCTCAATCTCATGCCCCCGCTCCCTTCGGTTGAAGACTTGAGCTTCTTGGCTGTCCACGGGTCCGCGTCATGTACGTGGGCGTGGACCCTTTAGCAACAAGGCATGATAGAACAATAGGAAAAGATTGTCATTTGAGATCGCCATTGGATCGGCGCGGACCAACTGGTCACCTCATTTAGACTCGTAGGCGATGACATTGCACAGATTGCACAATCTGCTTTTGACACTGGATACCTATTCTTGATGATTGATTCGGCCTGTTCGAGGCGATACTTAACAGTGTTCGCAAGTATGCCTGGCCGTATGAACATAGGCAAAGTCTACTGAAGTTGCTATCAAACTCAGTCGTTGCAAAGCTCTACGTGGGAGTGCCCTATTGTGGTAAGTGTCGTAACCTTGCTTGCCACCAGACCTGGGATTTTTACCCCCGAAACGGGGAATTTTAAGGTTTTGGGAGCTAGGTTCGCATTTTGGGGCCCGTAGGTTCGGCAACAAATTGGGCCCTTCAAAGCTATACTTAAATTAGGATCCACGTGGGATAAGGAGGATCTACCGTTTATTCCTGTACCTGACTCATGGTCAAAAGTATGAAGGTCGATTCTGTGAAACAGATTTGCATACTATTATCTTGATTTGCCCATTGGCCAATAGTTGCGTTCTGCCATGAATGGATCTGTCAGCCGAGTAGCTTCAATCTCAATCAGTCACTCGGGTAACAGAATCTCATTTGCGGACAGAAGCGCCTGTATCCAGAGCACGGCTGTGGCGAAGTTACTATATTTGCGTAAACGAGTAATAACATTCCCACCCAGATAGCTTAGTGAAATGCCTCTCCTATCCTCGCAACAACCCATATTTCCATGTCCTATTTGACGGTATACAACAATCATCATCTGATTGCTATTCTACTTGGCTGGCGCCATACGAGGTTGACCTACCGACTCCCTTCCTGTGTACTACCACAAGGGGTGCGAGTCAACGAATGTGTTCGGCACCGTACACGTAGCTAGGTATCCGCCTGGAGTACCCAAATTGGATTCCTTTTTCCTGGATTTTGCCCTTTGTCCTTCTACTCGCAGTGAAGGCCTCATTGACAAGAACGATTAGAAGCATGTATCAACGAGCTGATTCTCCTCGCACTTCTATAAATCATGTGTCTCCTCTTGACACGCCTGCCCTAGTGCAGTCTCTCACTTGGCACATCGGGCTGTGACCGGACATTTTTAGACTCCACTCATAACACCCGTCTGTGCTTCCGACGTCGGCGCGCTTGACTTTACGCGAGGAAATGGGCTAGCAAGACATGTCTTCTTCAACTCAGAAGACAAAAGACAAATAGAAACAAAGACACAAAGCCTCGGCAAAGTCTTTGATGATGTTTTATAGAATCTAAATGCTACGAGAAGGGCTAGTGTTTTGAAGTTTGGCTGTTTACGTGAGCCCAGACGCGCCTCATCACTGTTTATGAGGAGTCCCTGCACCAATCTCGCCTCGAATTCTGTCCAGACGACATTCTGCGGCTGTGGTAGTACATAGTAGTCCGCCAGGACGGCCGTGTAGCTTTTTCGTCCGGTTTACCTCGAGAGACCTAAATACGGGAAACAGAAATTCTGACGAAGCGCGCACGCTACTCCATCAATATTTTGCCTTTTTTCGTGGAAACCCACCTAGGCAGTCACTGCTCCAATACCTATGGCGGAAGTGCGGTGTGGAATTTGAAGCGTCTGAATTCTTTCATGAATTATTACGCCCCGCGCCAGCGTTATTTCAAGTAAGACTTTGGCGGTCGATCTGAAACTTTGTTCTGTCCGCACCACTGTGCGTTTTACCAACGACGCCCTATGACAGGAGCCCAAACTAGTGGTGCTGCTTGGCATTATCGTCGACGAGCCAAGAGCCGCGAAATCGAAACTGTGTTCCAGCTACTACTAGTATAGTCTAGGATGACCTAAATTTTGCCTCCTTCATTTCTGGAGGAACTCTATGATAGCATTGTTGCGAAGGCCTATGACGTTGATCTTGCACATCCATGACCATTTAGACAAGTTAAGCAGATACTATGAGGGTGCAGAATGCAATGCTATGGACTTTTGATATCGTCGGATGAATGTTGCGATGGATTAAAACAGTCTATGTTCGTCATTACAAAGGTCGTGTTACATTGTATAGCTTACTCAGGGTTTGGTGAGAGGCAGTTATGTCAGGTCTCGAGGAAGATGTGAACATCAACACCAGAGGGTGATATTGTCTTGAGTTTGTTATAGAACGGCTTTCTTAGTAAAAGCCATGTGCTCCGCTGTAGTTTTGTCTCGAATGAGTAGCCTATGTATACAATGGGAACGACGGAAAGTCGGGACATTTGTGTACGCACGGTGTGGGTCGCCTTCGTTCTGCCAGTGTTAATGAGAAACGAGTTTGCTTTGCAGGTGGATGATACGCGAATTACTCGCGAGTCGAGAGAACGCAAATTATTCGGACGAGTTTGTAGGACACATTACTCAGAAGCGAATTGGTTTAGCAGCAACATCATAGCGGGCTACGAATCGTATTCAGCTCGTATGGTACGTCTGTTTCAGTAATTCTAAGAATCAGTGCACCGCTGCCGTGTATAGTGAAGCTCTTCTGGCTTTTCAAGCGTCGGATTCATCTAGCAATTGGGACTTTGTAGAGATTTCAAACTGCATAGGTTATTTGTGTTCTATATAACTCCACTCGAAATGATTATGTGGTCCAGAAGTGAGAAAGTCTGTGCGACCAAAACGCAAAGGCATACCAGGTATTCGATTTCCATCAGATTGCCACCATTCAGACACGAGTGTTTCAGCGAAGGAGCATGCGACTTTCAGAATCCTACATGGCGGTATCAGTGTGCTCCACCTGATGCACGACACGGGCTCCTATCACGAGGACGTCGTTAAGAATCTCCTCTTCTAGGATGATTGAATGATACGATCCGACTGCGTTTGATGCGTCTCAAAATATAGTGGGAGACCGGTAGAGTTTTCATCTTTTTCTCAAGGAAAAAGTGAACTGGTTATGTTCACACAATAGCATACGCACCTGAGCAATTGGCAATATGGCACAGACCGAGAAAGGCTGCAAGGGCCCGAGGTCACCAACATGTAGGTCTGATATCCCTGTCCTGTTGGCCTGATCCGACCGCCATATCGGTTTGAAATGTCTCCCTGATACCTTTCGGATTTCTGGTGAATGTTTCCTTTACACAACTCAGTCGACTCTTGTTCAAAGAGGCGCGCACATTGTACGAGGCTGATTCGATGTCGGAAACGCAACGAAGATGCAGAAAGTATAACCGATGAGGCATCTGCCCAGAAAATGACAAGCTTTTGCCCAGACGAGCGATCGAGTGTGAGGCATCGTGCCAAGGGCAATCACCCGGTGACAGGCTTGGGGCCCAGAAGAGTGTTCGTAGCGAGATTCCCGCAAGATTCCGGGAACGTAACCCACCACCCAGATTGCCGGTCACGAGTCTAGATCCCTAGGTACTGTAACTATCTATCCAGGTCGTCAGCTTCAATCCGCAGAGTGGTTCCCATCCGTGCTATAATTAAAGATCAACAAGCACTACATGGAGTCCATTTCTAGTCAACATAGATGATCAACTTGTGATCGCCGCTATTCCAGACTATTCTTGGACTGTATGATCTGCCCGTGGCTGCGTTTTAATGAACCTGAGGGTATTGTGTTTTGGTCCGGGCAAGAGCATTACCAGCGGGAGTCGTAGTGAAGCATACAGCCAATCGCATGGAGTCATATTTCTCGTTTAGGATACTAAGCTGGGCTGGCCGGGTACCAAGAGGAGGGAGACTCGAGAAATCATGGGCGAATACCAGGCCAAACGCATCAATTTCCATTGGGGTTGGTTTCGCCCCAAGTAAACGAAACGCGGCGCTGTAAGGTTCTGTCTAGTCCCGTGGCTGTCCCGTACCTAATGCCAAGAAATATGCTTAAACGTTGGTCGTACTTGGAGCGGATTGCTGGTTAGGACTGATGGGCCAATCGCTGGACACGCTGCGAGGCCCTCTGGGGCCAGCACGTGTGCCCCTGAAGCTTGGCACCGATCATCCCGATAGATGCCCACTCTAAATTTCACATGGCCCCCGGGGGCCCTAACCTTAATGTGACGTCCGATCTTGACGACAAAACTGCCAAGCCTGGCGTCCATGACCATGTCTTGGGCCTTTCTGGTCCCAATTGCGCCTAGACCTGTCGCCTCGAAAACGAAAGGATGCCAATGCGCATCGCCAGATGCCAAATTCGGCTCTAGTCACCCTCTCAAAAGGGGATCGACATGGAAAGTCCCGAAACATGGCGCTTGAACAAATGGGGGCACCTGCGGAGTCTTTCACAAACAAGGACCTTGATGCACATCACCGGCAGGGAATCGCCCGTCGGAAACTCCTTACCAGGAAAGCTGCCATCCGTACCCGGGTTCTCATGATAGCTGACCATTGTGCCTCCATTGCGGTCTGTTCCAACACGCCCTCAACGCCGCTCAAGTGGGCCGCTACTGCTGGCTTCATCCGAAGAACTCGACTTTCAACCCAGCTCCACGAGACGTTCCATGCCCCTCAGACTTGTCTGGAATGAGACGTGTCTGTCCATGGTCAAGACCATCACACGACAGGACAAACACGGCAGTGCACATTGACCGGACTGTGAGTAGCCGTTATTCTCATTGACAGCCCTAGATGCAATATACGACGAGAACAAGACGAAGATGTATAAAGATGCAGACATCTTCCCCTTCAACAATCCAGTTTTTCCTTCTCTCCATCATCAGCAGCATCAGCATCAGTTTCCAGTTCTCTCTCACTTTCCTATTCCACTTCCTGCCTGGTTTGCAGAATATTCTCGCGATTGACTCGTGACAATTTAATATCTTTACATCCACAATCATCAAAAACAACACCACCAACCCACCTCACCAACCCCCCCAACCAACCTTCAAAATGTTCGCCAAGATCCTCGTCCTCGCTCTCGCAGCCTCCCCCCTCGTTGCCGCTCACGGCAAGATCGCCGTCGCAACTGGTGATGCCGGTGGCAACGGTACCGCTCTCGGTATCCAGGGTGCCGTTGTCCCTGGCGCCGGCAAGAACAAGGTCACCGAGCCCGACACCACTGTCTTCAAGGGTGACGCCGCCGATGCCTGTGGCCGCACCAACGGCGCGGGTGACAACGACATTGAGGCTGGCACCACACAGGCCATGGCCCTCTCCGGCTCCACCCTCCCCCAGATCTCCGCCGACGGTGGCTCCGTCTCCGGTACCCTCCACATTGTCACCTCTGACGGTGCCGGCCCATACAAGGCCATGATCAACGCTGACGGTACCGGTGCCTCTTGGACTGCCATGGACGTCGAGACTCAGGTTCCCGGCACCAAGGGTAACATCCAGAAGACCGAGAAGCGCTTCTGGGCTCGTGCTCTTCAGGCTGTCGGCATCATGAAGCGTGCCACCAACATCAACGAGGACTACCCCTTCAAGGTCAACGTCCCCGCTGGCACCACCTGCACTGGTAACATTGCCGGCCAGGCCAACACTTGCCTTGTCAAGCTTGTCAACCCCTCCAACGCTGGCCCCTTCGGTGGCTGCATTCCCGTTCAGCAACAGGCTGCTGGCGCTGCTGGCGCTGCTGCCCCCGCTCCCACTGGCGCTGCTACTGCCCGCCGCATGGCTCGCTTCAACGCATAGATCGTCTCTTGATCTGGGGAGCATTGGCTTCGACAATACACGGGGAGAGTTTCATAGGCGAGGTGGCCTTGTAAATAGCATCGTGGTGTATTGTTATCGAGAAACGTGGAAGGGAAAATGGTTTAACTGGATTGATGTTGGGAAAAACATAGCTGCTTGCATTTATTTGTCTTTTTATTAATATACCTACCGAATACATTCCTTGAAAAAAAAAACAGTCTCCTCTGCATCTTCTGTGAGCATGTACACTGCCTCTTCCCTTGAGCTATGCGAATCCCGTAGCTACAGCCTGGCTTGACAGGAAGGCATTGCAGTCTCTGATCAAACTTAAGTATATTTAGTGATGCTCTCCCACGTTGCGCGGAATGCTACTTAAAACTCGAATAGAATTGTAACCGGGCTTGAATGAAAGATACTTGGTACTTTGTACAAGACTCAGCTACCAATCTTGAGATAATCAAGTTTTGTAATTTTGACCTTTTTTGTCTACATTCAAATCAGGCATCAGCATTCCTCGGACAAAGTCTCTGGAGCTGTGGCTTGATATGACCGAGTCAGCCTCAATCCACACCATCATAATGATACTTGATTAGGAAAACTTAGCCCTTGTCTCACCTCAGCAACGCCGGAAGAACCGCTGCAGGGCAAACTCAGAAATTAAGGAGCAACCACCACTCAGCTCTGCTGAGCAGTCATCACCATAATTTACCACAATTTCTGACTCGGTAGATTTGGTCCAGGGGTAAGAAGACACAGATCGTCAGCTCTGATCATGCCTGCCTGAGTGTAAAGAAAAGAGTAGTCAGACAATAGTGGGGCATAATGTGAGTAACCACAACGTAATCAATTTGGATGCGGATTTCTCCGTATTTTGAATTGATTCTTTGGCAGAAATACTTTCATGCTCACATCTGGGTTGACGTGCGGCATGCACTTGGTGGGCATCTGGGCGTCATATCTGACTGGGAGCCTACAGTCACAACAGCCTGCATACAGTACACAACCATCCCAACATAATAAAGTCTATGTCAAAATCCAAGTAGTCATGTTGATGGAAACACTCAAGTCTTGAAAAGAAGAAGAAGAAAAAAGAGAAGGAAAAATAAAAGGAGAAGAAAGATCAATAAAACTATGATGTTGTTTATCCAGGTAGTTCAGTTTGAGTCGTCCAATGTAACTCTGGACAATTCATATCTAATGTCAGACGCACAGTGCACAGTGCACACTTCTCAAGCGAAACAATGGATTGGCATCTGACCACCAGAACAAGTATAGGTCAATCAACAAAATTGTGCACCACTCTACTCTAAAATTGCAGCAAAGAGGAACACAGGACTACATGACCAAAGTACATACTAAATGGGAACACTGAAAGAGTGGGTTCACTGAATCCCTGCATCCTGCTCGCAATGTGGTGCCTGGAATGGAAAGCTCAAAAAGGCTCTCCATTGCACATTGCGGAAACCCCCACCCACCTACCTGGCACTAGGGTAGTGGATTTATAATAGTAAAGAAGCCATAAAGGCTCCGAATGAGATCTGGAGTCCTATCTATCAATACAATCAAAGGGGATTTCCATGAATTTGAGGACACTTCACTTATCAGAAGTGGCTTGAATTGGAAATGAAAAACTTAATTAGAACAGCCATTTTGAGCATTGGCAGATTTCATAATGCAGTATGTATGTAATGTATTCTGGTAGAAGTGTGATCGTCACTTTTGTTGTGTGGATCACTCACTATTTTTAATTCATCTGCCTTTGTACATGTAATCCAGCACATACACAGTACATTTCGACCCTAAATACGGATACCTGAGACAATCCTTTTCGGCTGACCACACAGACACCACAACCCACACTGCCACACAGCCACGACATCCTTGCACACACACGGCACACGAGAATAATGCAGACCGGCAGACCGGGTGCGACGGGTGTGAGGTCTCGGAAACGATCAACTCAATCTCTGTCCCGGGATCTGGTCCAGCGAAAACTAAATCTTGACCCCGCACTTTAGGGCTGATGACCACCGCCCGCTCAGACAGATGCGGGCTGGGCTGGCTGGCTGGGCTGGCTGGGCTGGCCGCGTCGACGTGGCGGCTGGCATGCTGGACTATAAGCTTAAGCATTCCTGTGACCCACGTAAATAAATGACCGCAGTACTCCCTTCAAGAAGGGAGTTGTCTGACTGCTCGGAAGGATGGATAAGTATTCTCTTCTTCCTACTACCTCGAAGGATTGAAGATATATATATATATATTATCGGCAACAACACCCAGCATTGCAGGCGAGCATGCGTCCAGTCCACAACCATCTACCTACCTGGTAGTCAGCAGAGTCGAGCATTATCGAGTTAGGACCCTCTCTTCTTGGACCCTTCTAGCACCTCCAGATCCCAACATCATCATCTTCGCTCGACCAGACATTCCTTCTCAGAAGTGCCAAGGAAAATCAAAATGTTGGACGGCATCGCGGCCTGTTTCAGCTGCTTCCCACGCCTCCTCGGGCGTTTCCAATCCTCCACAACAGCGCCAACACCTCCTCCTGCGGCCGATCCACAAGCACATCAAAATACATCCGGATATCAAAGACAGGAGTCACCATCATCCTCTTTCCACGACAAAGCTCAGGAGATCGCACAAATACCAGTCAGCGGCATGTTACGGACCCCTGGTCCCGGCCAGACGTCTTCTTATATCAGCTCCTACCAGCCGGTGCAAAGCAAAGGCCCGAATGCAGCTGGAAGAAACCCGTCACAAAATGCGGGCAGGGAAGCCCAGGGAGCAGCGAATGCTGACACCGACACCACAGACGATACATTAGTCGGCTCTGCTGCGGATTCCGAGAAGAAGGAGGGTGGTTACGGGCACGACGCAAACAAAAGCACCTGGCAGGGTAAACCGAATGGGACAGTCTACGATCGAAGAACGGAGCTTACAGAGGAGGACGAGGACATGTGGGCGAGGCTGGCTATGTGAGGACCGACCTGTCCTATTTCAAACCCGCCCCCTTCCACAGGTTGGTCAGGTACCTAGTGTTTTTCAACGGAGCCCAAAGGGGGGGATCCTTCTGCACTACAATGCGCATGCCGCTGTGGCCTACGTGGATCTCACCAACAATAATTCCCCAGGAATTCATTCTACAACCGATGATGACAATCTCGGAAGCAGTTCTCCCATAATTGAAACATCATTTCTAGCTCAGTACCATCATGAAGGCACAAAGCATTTTGTAGTCCTCACCCCTCAAGATGAATATGTAAACAAATGCAACCAGTCTACACGCAAGATTGACATTTCCATTGACGGCAAGAGCATGCCTAGCCACGGACGGTATTGCAGAATCAAGTTGAGGGAGTATATATCGACTTAGATTTTGACCCTGGGCTATGCTAGATACCTGGGACCATCTATACAATTTAGACTTTTATAATGAACGGCCAGTCGATACCACCCCTCCTCATCCTCCAGGGCTGTTATTATATATGCCCCCCCTCCCCTCAAAAGAAAAGCCACAAAACGAACGCAACGCCCACGAGAAAAGGCACTCAAGCGATAGCGCAGAAGGCATTGTCGCGCGCCAGTTCCCGTGCCAGACGATGACGCCGTCCCAGCGATGGCGTAGAAGCACTGTCACTGTCGAAGTGGCGAATGACACAAGAAGGCTCTCTCTAAAGAGACTTCGAGAGAAGAGACACTTGGTCACAAGGTGAATGAAACACCTTTTTGTTTTCGCGAAGACAGCGTTATCCGAACACGGATGGGGTATCATTGAAAAATGCAACACAAAAGCAGGAAAAAGAAAAAAGAGAGAAAATAATGATGATGTGATGAAGAGGGCGCCGCCGTTGCTGGCCCAATGTGGGTAGAAAGAAGCGTTCGGTCACTCGCTGATGGTCAAGTTACTTTCCCTGCTTCTCTTCAGTTTGTTGTCGAGGCGGCGCGTAGAAAGGTACGTTGTTGGTGGTTCAGGGGCTCATTGACCGGATCCCGCCCCTCGTAGGTGTTGATTGAACCGTATTGTCGATGTTGAGGGATTTGAGGCGGCTTGACTTTTTAAGTCCTGCGCCACTGCATCTTGCCAAAACCGCGCTGACGCGCCTCCCTCCTCGCCGCACCATCCTCAAAGTCGTCCACCACCGAGCTTCCGCCACTCAACACCTTGCGACTCGGCTCATTTCCGAACACGCGCAGCAGCACGGTCATGGCGACACTGCTCAGAATACTGACACACAAGATCGCAATCATGACCAGGTTGCTCCGGCGGTACTGATACGGGCCCGTAGCCGCGTCGGCCGGCCAACCCGTGTAGAGAGCGTAGGTGGTCGTGATGGAGCCTAGATTGCCCAGACCGCTGACCAGCGCCGCAGCCGCCGCGACACCGACCTCGCCGTGCCGCCGCTGGAAGATTTCGTTGGTCCACGTCATACAGATGGGCACCGTGGGGCCGAGCCCGAAGCCCACCATCAGCAGGCCACCGTAGCGAGCCCAGGAGTTGCTGAGCGCAAATGTCACGAGGAGCAGGCCGGCGATTTGCAGCAGCGTCGCGGCGGAGAAAAAGACCGGGCGGAGGCGGTGGAAGCGGTCGGAGAGCGGGGTGATGAGGAGGATGGCGATAAAGTCCATCTAGGTATGGGGAATGAGCATTTGACGGTATTTGGACTATTTGGAAGAGAGGGATGGGGTGGTTTGGAAGACTTACGATCCAAATAGGTGCAAAGAGCAAGCTGACCACGATGTCGCTATAGTTTGGGTTGATAGCAGCAATAATCACGCTCCCATACAGTTGCGTACCAATTCCCACACCCACCACACCAAAGTACATGAGTACTAACGGCCACAGGCGCCAGTCCACTAGCACTATTCCCAAGTCGCGCCACGTCCAGGGCCGTGGGTGATAGACGCGTCTCAACTCTCGATAATGCACGACCGCATCCTCTCCGGTCAACACCTCGGGCGGGGCCGGAACGAAGCGCATCCAACCCGTCTTGACGCGCGCCTCTCCGGGCGGCAGCGGCCGGTCGGGCAGCCACCACAGCAGCGCCACGCCGAGCAACACAGCGAGCGCGCCGTACACCAGAAACATCCACTGGAAGCCGACAAGCCCGCCCAGGCCGTCCATCTCCTGGAACCCAGCGCTGACGAGTCCCACCACAGCGGCGGAGATTTGCGCGGCAGAAAAGTAGTAGCCGATGCGTTTGCCGGTGCGTGAGGGCGGGTAGAAGAGGGTCAGGTAGTAGCTCATGCCGGGCCACATGCCGGCAATGACGACGCCGAGCAGGAAGCGCAGCAGCTTGACGGACCAGGCGGCGCGCACGGCGGCGAAGCACATGCCAATAATGCCGACGGCCAGGACGATGCGGGCCATCCAGACGCGTGGGGAGAGGCGTGACATGAGCAGGTTGGAAGGGCAGTCGAAGATGACGTACGAGACGTAGAAGAGGGCGAGGGCCGTGGAGGTGTCGTGGGCCGAGAGGTGTAGAACCTGCATGAGGTTGTGACCTTCGGCCGTGTTCATGGTCTGCGCAAGGCCGATGTTGGAGCGAATCGCAGAGCAGAGAAAGTACAAGATCCAGAAGGCTGAGGAGGCAAAAAGGCGTTAATGATGTGTGGAGAGCTTTTTTTTTTTTTTTTTTTTTTTATATAGAGAAGATGGAGGATTGCAGACCTGGGATGATGCGCATGTCGATTTTGCGGTAGACAGCTTCGACGCGCTCAACGGGATAGTCCTCTTCATTGTCTGCGACGGGGATGCCGCCGTGCTCATAAGACTGCTCGACATCGTGGGCGGTCTCCTTGGGGACGTGTTTATGGACGCCCACGTCAGGCGACTCTGAAGCTCGTTCAGCCATACTGAGACGTGAGAGCAATGGACGTGCGTGCTAACAAGTCTTTTCAGGCCCGGAGCTGGACCGGAGGGAATTGGCCGTCGGTCACGGCACACAAGGAGAGATGAGAGATTGTGCAAAATGTATCAAGTAATACTAGACCGAAGTGTAACGGGTAATTTTGGAGAGTGATGGAAATTTCAAAAATGTGAAAAGAGATCTGGAAAATGAGACTTTTATCTGTTGAGCCGCTCGGGCTCCGACTCATGAGATTGAGCACCAAGACGCCCCCGATGGACCATCCGGAGTGGAGTCTTCACTGGAGACGGCGCCGATTAGACTTACGAAATCACCCCCAACTGTTGACGATTTGGTGTGGCCGTGTGGACAGTTTCCGGCTACTGCAAGTCATTATTGTTTTGCTCTAGCTCCGCGCCATAGTATTTCATCCGGATTCCTATCCAATAATGTGCGTTAGCCGTCTTTACGCTTCCGATTCCGGGTATGTTGATGTACATGGCTGAAGACTGTACACCGAGACTTGGTCACTTCCTGTTGAGACAAAACACCACACAATAGTTTTGAAATGGATAGCGATGAAAAGACACAAGGAAAAGAAAAGCACAGTTGTGGCAGTGAAACTATCTTTATGCTTTGGGTAGCTGTCACATTGCTGTAGTAGATTCTTGTGCAGCACTGCACCTATACCAGATATCTCAGGCTTTGGCTTTAGATCGCCGCCGAACTCTGATGTTCAGCCTGTCAGCCTGAGGCTGTAAGGCTGCAACCAAAGGCATCAACATGACAACGCAAGGCTCCCCCGCAGAATAGAATAGAATGTCCCCTTCATCCCATGCTTACGTCTCGCGTCATGCCATCGGCATTGGACCGCCGCACTCGCTTGACATAAGGGTAAAATCCATGGCCTGATGAAGGCAGCTTCAAGTCGTCGGTCGCCATGCTTCAATCAGCAAATTCCAGCTCACATCGATATATATATATATACATACATCCGTTCCGCATCCTACGGCAAATTCTACGCGTTCCGCCCACGTGAGGGCGCCCCAACATGGCGACGTTGAGTCAAAGCAGCACGCGTCACCGCCATCTACAATTTCGTTCTGTACTGCTGCTGCCTTGTCCAACAAGGTCGCCCGTGCGGGAAGCTAGCATATGGCTACCTAACACAGCAACATGCGGTAAGGTACTCTTCGGTCTGACGAGCACACCTTGATGAAGTGCTCTTCCTCCGCGCCCGCGAACAAATGGACGACAATTCAGCTTCCATCAGCCGCTGCTATTCACGGACCGTCCCTACACGTCGCCTGGGCCCTGTGAGCCTCTCCATACTTGCGCCACGCTGCCAGCAAACAACAGACACGCTGGATCGGCCTCCGTTCGCTATCTATCAGCAACCCACGGCTCTGTGCCGCCCACCAAAGCAGGCTTAGCAAAGGCTGGTATGCGTTCCTCATCCTTCTCAAGTGAGCTTCACGTTTGTCATTCTCAGCCTCACAGGAGTGAGTTGCATCGCCTGCGCAGAGCTACTTTACCTGTCCGGCCTGTGGGGTTTGCCAGTAGGTTTCGGGACCGACTCTCTCAAATCCTCCCGACTTTCTCAGCTCCTCGCGCCGGCCCGAAGTTGACCAGTTTCTCGGGGGGTCGTGGGAACAGGCCGGCGCTTCTTCAAGGTGAAAATAGCAAAATGATTCTGGGGGGGAGGGAGTGGCTGTCTCCCCGCAGGCCGCCCTCACGTCTGCGCCCGCCACACATCTTGTTGCTTGCCTAACGCTCCCAACGTTCCCACCTTCTCCTTTCCTTGAGTTGTGGCGGTGCCTGCTGCAAGGCTGCAGGTTTGATGCGCACAACGGTTCCACAGTCTTGCGCCCGCTCCAGTGAGTTGTGCGAGAATTGCCGCTATGCCTGAACCAAGGTTGATGATGGGTATCACTTTCTCTGACCGTTGGTTATTGCAGTGGTTGGCTGTTAGGGCTGGGCTGCCTGGGCCGGGCCACATATTCGCCCTCTGACTCACTGCCCGCTTTCAGTCAGGCGCCAAAAAAGGTGGTGATGGAGTCATCATCTGCCTGGGTTACCCTTTCCCTTTCCTCTTCATAAATACCAGAAGGCTGTCCCTTTGAGCAACGAGATGTTGCTTTTGGGGGGCTGCAGAGAAACGACGACTAGCGCGCTGTTTTCTGTTGATTTTCTAGAAGGTCTTATCGATTCGTTCCCGCGCACAGACCATCTTGTACCACTCGCTCTTTGATTGGCCACCAGGACGCTCAAAGTCACTCCACCCAAGTAACCATCACAAGCTATTCCGAACTCCACCACCAACTATATATTGGTTCCCGCCACGACCACGCGCTTCGACGACATGCTCGCAGTCCTTTGACTCAGCCTGTAATACCCCATCTTTTCGCCACCTCTATAAACTGGAAAAGCCTCCGAGAGCTTCCCGGTACACAAAAGGCCCGCCGACCACCATCTTTCTTCTCTACAAACCCTCCAGTCCCCCGCCGCCCTCGCGCGCCCACTCGCACAATGAGTGTCGCCTACGAACACCGCGCGTTCCCGATCGATAGCCCCTATGCGCCCGTCGGAGAGCACGATGATCACGATGCCGACGATGCCGATGACGACCACGATATGAACAAGTACATCAACACGGAAGCCAATGTGGACGACATGGCCGACCTTGCGGCCGCTACCTACGAGCCGCGCGGTCCTTCGCCCTTTCACACAACCACCGCCGACTCACCCGCCGCGCTTGACGACCTTGTCAGTAGTCCGCCGCCCAGCGTCGACCCCGCCAACGTGCCCCTACCTACCCCGACGCACACGCCCGCCACGCGCAGCAAGCCCATCGCGAAGCCGAGCCGAGCGGTGACTAAGAATGAGGCTGGCATGTTTGAGTGCAGGTGGCCCGAGTGTAAGGAGGAAGTGAAGATATTTCCGCGAAAATGCGAATGGAGGTGAGTAAAAGAATGGCCCCTTATAGATCCCTCTGCCAAACATAATTAATCATTTTCTTCTTTTATAGTAAACACATGGACAAACACGAGCGCCCATACATCTGCACCGTACGCGGGTGCGAAAAGGTCCAAGGCTTCACGTACAGCGGCGGATTGCTCCGGCACGAGCGCGAGGTCCACGGCAAACATGGCGGGCCCAAAAAGGCCTTCCGCTGTCCGCACGAGAACTGCAAGCGCAGCAGCGGCAAGGGCTTCTCCCGCATGGAGAACTTGCAGGAGCATCTGCGGCGCGTACACACGGGCGCAACAAGCGCGACTCCGCCCAGAGGCCCAGGGTCCGAAGATGCCTCTGCTTGTGAGGTGGCGAGTGCGGCCTTTGCCGTGATGACAACGACGACGGCGGCGGCGTCGGCGGGCGCAGGCCTGGGCGGGGCAAGTAGTCCCGCCGAAGAGAACACCGCCGGCGCCGCGCCCACTGCGGGGGAGGGCCTCGTTAGGTGTAAGAGAAAGCGTGGTGGCGAGTTGGATGAGGAAGGAGGTCGTAGGGAGGAACATGTGAGGAGAAGGGTGGAGGTGCTCGAGTCGGAGAACGAGGCGCTTAGACAAGAGCTGGGAGAGGTGAAGCGGCAGAACATGGAGATGCGTGCGCAACTCGAGGGGTTCCAGGCGCAGGTTCGGGTCACGTTCCAGGCGGCCATCAGTCAGTTGGCTGTGGCCGTGCCGCCACCGCCACCACCGACACTTTGAGATGCTCAGGTGCGATCCTTTCTGTTGCGGAGACCTTATCGTGTTATGGACGCTGTCCTCGGTCTTGAAATTGGGCTTGATTTGGGCTGTCTTTGTAATATGTTGGATGGCATAGCCGGAGTTTAGGTATACCCAGGGAATTATTTAGGTTGTTTCCTTTCCACTTTGCACTAAAGCGCGTCAATTCTCTTATGCGTACCTAAGTAGTCATGTTCACATATTCTTCCAGACTCTACATTTCCATTTCCTCCGTGTCCTTGAAAGCATTTACACTCCTCACTTGTCTACTCTTCAAACACGTTGCAGCAGAAAGTGAAGACCTCGCGGACCACTTCGACAAAGAAATCAGCAAATACGGCCTTCCCTACGGAGCGACAGGCTTCGTGTCGCATCTTTTCACTTACTACTCCATGGCATGATGGCTAAGGAAGCCTTTGATGCCGTGGCGAAAGCTGGACCACGGAGTCCAAAACAAGCCGCTTACTACCCTGAAACTCATTTTCACGACGGCCCCAGCAATCTATACTATTGTTGAGAATAGCGATACTAGGTCCGTTGTTACTTTTTGTCCTGCTATGGTACCATTTCCAGTATGACATGTGTTAGGATGGTCGTCATCCTCCATCATGATCCATACCTAAGAGACGCTTGTTTCTGACCTCCTCATCGTGCTGAGCAATTTGTCACTTTGGCTGACATGAAGCTCTCCCTCAGTATAATCTTCGGCCTCATCAGTATCTTCCACAACCGCCCCCTTATCTCTACCTCGTCTACGTCCCCGGCTCCATCGCCGGACTGGCAGGCATCATCTCTCTCGCCGTCTCAAACATAACCCTATCCGAAGTAAAGTTCGCAACAGGGTACTTCTGGGGCATGGCCGGTGTCATGTCCGTTTCGATCATCGTGCTGTCTATTGTGCTAGAGAAACGTGGGGGCTTATAGCGAAGGCAGTCTTGATGTCTGTCATTGCGTGGGGTGTGCTATATTCGGACTGATTGTTGATGGAGGTGGTTCAGGGTGGTTTGGCTGGGTATCCGTATAAGGGGACGAAGGCGATGAAGGCGTTGTGGGTTCCAAAGTTTTGTGTATGGTTGGGAAGAGGTTGATACTGTCCATGACATAAGTGATCCTTCTACTCACATAAAGTGACATCGAAACGAAACTCAAAATCGCTATGACCTGCGGCCGAGGGAGGCTCAGGCATATCTGACATGCTTTCGAATATGCCATCTACCCGACCTGGGTAAGCTGCATGTGAACGCTCAAAATCTCTCCAGGTTGCGCTTTGGTCACGAGATAAAAGTTGGAAGTATTGGACCCGTGCGTCTTCGAGCGTGACTTCCGAGAGTCGTCGTTGCACCAGTTTCTCGAGGATATCTGAACGGCCGATGTGCAGATTGGCAATCAGTGCCCCAAAGCCTGTGCTTTCGAGGATTTCTTCTTCCACCTCGTCTCCTCTTTCTGTTCGCAAAATCAGATCGGCTTCTTCGACAGATAAGAGTTTGCGTCTCCACACGGCCGCAACAAAAACCTCGACCATGTTGGGTTGATGCGCAGGCCGCTTCCATGCGACCGAGAAACATGACCGCTGGTCGCCTTCGGTCGTTGCCAGCGGATTCGCCCCAGCATCTAGTAGAGCTGCAGTTTTGGCCAGATTCCCCGGGTCGACGTCTTTAAACAAGGCTCTGTCCAACAGCACCTGGAAAGCGCTCGGGTTCTGGTCGGCGAGAGTCGAAGCCCACCCCAGCAACTTGTCCACCATGATGACCGATCCGTATCTTGCGGCTACTTCGATGGGGCCACCGTACATTGCACCCCGAGAAAAGAGAAGATCCTGGCCTCCAACACGTAAGACCATATGGACGGCCTGCCAGTTGTCGGAGAGTATTGCTGCATTCAATACAGAGCCGGCAGGGCCAGCCTGTCGTTGTACATCATGCCCTTTTGAAATCATGTCGGAGAGAACTGTACAGTCTCCAGCAAGAGCGGCATCGTGCATACGTGTCTGTCGTGCCATCTGCACCTTGCTGAAGAAAGGTAGCTCCTTTTCTTCGAGGATTTTCTCCGCGAGGTCGTTGACATTTTCACTATGTGAAACCACTGAATTGTCGTGGTCTACTCTCTTGGACTCTGCAGGTAGCTCCTTGAGGTCTCCAGAGTAAGAATTATCCTTTGTATCGACTGGGAAGCGCCCAGGTGCTTGGAATATATTGGAATCGCTAATCTGGCTCTTGTTCACAGCTTCCAGTTGCCTTCCTTCATTTCGCTGGCTCGAATTCAGATGGCTCAATTCCGCCCTTAGAAGCATCACACCGTTGTCGAGCATGTAGGAGCCAAGATCAACTTGAAGTAACCCAGGTCTGTGACCTCGCGACTTCGCCAAGGTGTCTAATGCCTGGCGATTTGGTGTCGTGAGAAACACTCCGCATTTTTTGCAGACCAGACGGGACTCGTCCAACAACACCAGACGTGATCAACATTTAACACACTCCTTCTCATCCTGTAGCTTCAAACATGACATGACGATCGACATTAGAAGCGTTTTCGTGGACCAGCTACCCTCGCCCAATTCGGCTTCCCCAGTGCTCCCCGTGGATTGTCAAGATCAGTAATCCGGAACTGCCTCGAGAGACCTTGGGCGCGCCAGGTAGGCCCTGGAAACGGCTCTCCAACATCTTGAAATACGTATCCCAATCGTTGAGCCACTCTAGGGGCAGACTATGTGGCCGTCCCAGAGCATCTGTGAGATTGAGGTTGTCCGGAAGGAGCATGGAGACGGTTCGAGGCACGTCAATTATTTGTGACAGGAAGCACAGAATAAGGAAGGCATTGTTGCGCATGAGTTCCAGTAATAGCCGGGAGATGGCCATTATGATTAGGGCCTGTTGCTGAAGCCCCCCATCCGCAGTCCTGGGTATCTGTGAGAAAGGACGCGTCGTGGGAGGCGAGTGTAGGACCAAGGAGGTTCCTGTCGAGTCTCCGATTAAGAATTCCGCCATCGCCCCAGTTCCTGAATTTACATCGCCAGTGCTTTGAGGGCCGTGGGATCCGGTAGATCCAACCTGGATCCTGTCGTCAATGCAATGTTCGTTGCCTCCATCGATTGTGCTTGTGTTGCTCATGCTGCCCTCGGACTGGGAATATGATACTGAGAGTAGCTTTTCCAACAAGCATTCCAATTTTACGTTGCTTCTTTGGACTTGTAGCACCTGAACCTGCAGAGATTTTGATGCCTCCTGTATATTTTGGTTCGCAGATGCGGATTGTTGGCTGAACTCGCCCGGCTGTTAGAATTGTGCACCACTCTTCCCCAGATAACTCACTTTTCAGTCGGAGGGGCTATTCGACTTACAGATTCAGGCTACTTAGGAGAATCTTGATTGATTGGCTTTGATTTGCCAACTTTTTTCGGTAATCCTCGATCTTCTTACTTGTTTTCGTGGCCCATTTCGTGCGATGGATCATGGACCGTTTGGTATTCGCTTTGCAAGAGGCATGAGTATCCACAGTGGTATGCATCTCACGCACGGTCACCATAAGCCTCTGTACCTGAGCGATGATGACATTGACTTCTTGCTGTTCTTGCGTGCCAAGCTTCAGATGCTGTAGATGGGCGAGCGTGCCTTCGTAGCTCTCGATATCCTCGATGATATTCGCATACTCAGCCTCTGCGCCATGCCGAGCCCGCAAAATTTCCACCGCGCCATGGAGAATTTTGATGGCCGTAATAATGTCACCTGAAAAGATCAAAACAGGTCAACTTATCGCCAACTAGTAACGGAGCCCTCCCTAGCTCTCTACTCCGACGTTCCCTGTACTGCTTGGAATATTGCAAAAGGTCAGGTTCACTCACCGAAGCCAACAGACATATTGGAGCTCGAGTGCCTAACACGAAGAACCTGTCCCTCCACAATTTCAACCAAGCTCACAGCACCCTTAAACTGTGACCAGCAAAGGTATGAGATTTACTTCCCAGGTGGGTAGAGTGGGTCGGATGTAATCTGGCTTTGGGATTCGAACACAGATGTATTAACAACCACACTGCCCAGGTGGCTTGGCTGGTTGCTCGTTGGCTTTCTCAATTCCTTCCACGTCAGCGCAAAAGCTGCGCCTCCGGCCATTCTAGTATGATTGGGTAGAAAGGCCGGAGGGTGGTTGCACAGCAGCCCATGCCACTAATTACCTAGTCTTAGTACAGCGATGCTTTTAGCGACCCAACCAACAAGTCATTTTGACCCGTCTAATATGCATATGCGGATGCGGATGCTGTTCTCTGGCGGCTGTGGTAGGGAAGAAAAAGAAAGTGCAAAAATGCAACCTGGACAGCCTTGGGAGATGTGCCAGTGTCATGCAGGCTGGCCCTCCCTGCCCTCCCCGTCCAGCCTTGGGCTTGACTCTCAAAACACCTGCATCAAATCCATGACTTAGTCCAGCTCGAGGTTAAGATAACAGTATATTGCTAGTATTCAAGAAAGTAGACGATAAGACAATATCGCGGGCGGAAGTGATAACAAGAAGATGGCTATAGGAATTAGAAGAGCTTCGAATAGGCTTGGATTAGAAGAAATAAAGTATTGACCGTGTTTGTGGACTGCGGCCAATGACAGGTCACGGACTGATCAGCTCATAGGGATCTGAAGGCCATATGCCCTCCGTTCTTTCACGGTTGAATTAACCTGCATGGCTCCTTCCACACACATAGGTACTGATACAACTAATCAACGTCTATTGACCTGTACTGCTGTTGCTATTCGTTTGTACGATCGTGCCATAGGTTGAATCAACAGTGTCATATACTCTATGCTTGGTTGAAGAATCAGAAGGGGGACAGCTGAAGACAATGGTCATATCGGGGTGTTGCTTCAGTACCTAGGTGACTAGCCGTTGAATGCTGCTCATTCTCCAATATATGTGAACCATCTAGAGAGGTATTTGCATCAATAAAGTCTAGTATAAGTTTTAGCAACCACATCATAACATGTGGTATTAGTGGATATGTTGATAATGTTGTCATAGGTCAAAGTCTGCTTCATGTGGATCCTGAAGCATCCAAATTTTGCTTGGTTGACAGCTGGTGGTGCTATTGAAGCATCATTTGGCATTATATATGTTCGTGATTTGTATTCGCTTATCTTTCTGATTCAATGTCCGACCCTGGTACTATGGGGACTTTATCAGGCCTCAGACTATGGAATACGTTAAAAATTCAATCTTTCGTAAGCAAACATGATATGGTGCGCTTTTGTTTAGATAAGGTAGTGACTGTAAGCTGACATACATGCAGTGGATACCTAGCGCAGCATGGCGCATCTCACAACCACGATAGGAATTTGTATTTTCGGTTTCGCGCGGGGCTCTCCGGAGTCTCCCGATCTGAGCACCTAAGATTCTATACAACACTCATACAAAAACGACATCAAACCACATTCAGGAAGTTTGTTGACCCTCAAGAATGACAATGATGGTGTCGAATGTGGAAAGCGTTGGAGCCTTCCGGTACCGAGGACTGAGACCAGAAAAGGCAGAGATTCGTCTCATACAGATGGAAGGCTTCGACACCGGAGAATTGAACGCAGTGTCGGATCCTCAAGCAACGATCAGCTGCTCATTGCAGTACGCCTCCCTCGATAACGAACCTCGCTATAGGGCATTGTCCTATGCTTGGGGAGACCGGAACAGCAAGAGAGACATCATTTTGGATGGACAACGCGTCCAGGTTACGAGAAATCTGGAATTTGCCTTGCGACATTTACTTCCAGAACACCAAAAACTTGAGACCAGTCCCAGATTACTTTGGGTCGATGCTGTGTGCATTGATCAGCACAACGAGACCGAGAGAACCCACCAAGTTTCGCAGATGGGAAGGATCTACCACACAGCACAGGAAACAATTATATGGCTAGGTGATGCAAGCAGTGACAGCTACCTGGCTATTGAAAGTCTGACCAAGCTGAGTGTGTCCTCGAATGCCATATTCACCAGTGGTGTTCGTTCGTGGTCAGAATTTCCCTTTGACGAGGCTAAATGCAGCCCCCTGACACGAGTCGTCCTGACAGAATTGAAAGAATCACTCTCTGAATTGCAAGAGAATAACTCGGCCAAGTTGACTGCTATCACTTCTTTGTACGAGAGACCATGGTTTCGACGTGTGTGGGTTCTCCAGGAACGGGTGCTGTCCCGCAATTGCGTTGTCTACTGCGGAAAAGCGCAAATAACATGGCACGATTTCTACGGAGGCCTTTGGCTCTTGTGCGGTGTGAGAGACTATTTGAATCTTGCCAGTACGAATCATGAGAAGAGCTCAGCTCTCGCAACTTCCTTGACAGCAGCCTTAGACATGGTGGTACCAGTGGCTTTCACATCTTTTGGTCTCTCCCTCATACGACTGCTCTCAATGCTTTCTGGCGTGGCTCGCCGGACTGGACTCCAGGCTTCGGATCAACGAGATTATATATATGCATTGTTGAATCTTGTGCATACGCGAACTAGTCCGGACATCCAGGTCGATTATAGCAAACCATGGGCGGTATTGCGAACACAAGTCAGCCAAGCTTGCTTAGTTTATTATGGTCCTTACATGCTCTCCTTTGCGTCCTTTTGCTCGAAACATGAGGAGGCTTCCGCTTCTGGAGGGCAGAAAGTGCCCTCGTGGGCACCAGACTGGTCATCAGTACACTTGGCTCGGCCGTTTTACGTACCCTCGATCTTTATAATTCGAGGTGGGAGCGAAGGCTGTCCATATTCAGCCGCGAGAGACTCCTCCCAGAACCTGTCGCAAGGCTTCACAACCAATGGGCGACTGAGCCTCTCGGCTTTCTACGTCGACATTGTGTCCTGCCTTGGGCAGCCCTTCATCACTGAGCCCGAAAGTACCGCAGATGACATGGCCCGAGTGACCTCGTTATCAGTCTGGCTCCACGGTCTGGACGCTATCCTTCCTGCCGTCAACGAGGTGTACAGAACCGCTGAGGAGGTGAGAACGGCCCTGTGGAAAACTCCGATTGTCGACCGCGCGTACGTATATGCATGGGAGACAGCACGAGCCTCTAGCAAGATGTATCGCTCGTACAATGCTGTGAGGGCGGGCGACGTTACTGGAGGTATCAAATACACCAACATTGCCTACAACAAGCTTTTCGGGAGGCGCCATTTGAGATCCGCGACAGGGTATATTGGTCTTGGGCCCCTTGAGACGTGTATTGGTGACACAATCTGGATTGTACCCGGCTCAGGTACGCCATTCGTCTTCCGACCCGCGGGAAATGGAGACTTCTGGGTGATTGGCGAAGTATATGTTCATGGTGTTATGGATGGGGAGCTTTTTGAGTCAAAAGAGACCTTGCAACAGATTACCCTGGTTTGAGAATCGTTCAATAGGCACTTCAGGACTTACTAGATTGCTCACTTCCTCGAAAGATTGCATAAAGAAAAGAAAATTGAGGATCTTACTATCATGTTCGAGGCTGCTAGTCCCGAGTCTGTTTCGAGGTCACGCCAACAAGTATATGCTTCCCCTTTAAACCGAAGGCCACTTGACCCGTGAATGACTGTGATTCGCGATAATTGTCTAGATAGTGTCCTTTCGCCTGATTTTGTAATGTCACTTGTCACAGTGGCTGGTAGAAAGAGCGAGATCTCGGATCTCGGTTTATACGTAAATATCCTTACGCACCCAGGTGGTAACGAATCTGGAAAGCCTTTGCTTTGAATCCAGTAAGAGACGATCTTCGATGGACCACGCAACGCTCCCGCAAACGATGCAAAGGCTGCTAGAGGCAAAAGCCGCTAGAGGACCGGACCGTGAAAGAATGTTGATTGCCGCAATACGCAGTATTGCTTCAGAGATCGATCCGAAGGCTGAGATAGTTGTCGAAAGTCACTGTGCCCCAGTATGGCTCCATTCCAGCATTTCCCACGTTGACGTAAGTGCTCGTCGTGAAAACACCCTGATTTGACATCTCCGTGAGCCAGTCCTTGATGTCGCCAGTGAAGTCTCCCTGAAATTGGTCGTCCTCTGGCACCAGCAGAGATGACACAGTGATACCAGTATCAGTGTTCTTTCCCTGATATAGCTTCCATCCGTCTTTGCCATACAGACCATCAATCGTTGCAACAGCACCATCTGCCCAACCAATTGGAACCTGCCCGCCCTCGTAGGCCACCCATAGCATGAGCTCCTGTGCACTGGACGATGTGGAGTCGCCTTTAGTATCCGAAGTCATGAAATCGTACACGACGTTACCTGATTAATGGCGGAGTCAGTATTGCGGACTCGGTAATTTGCCAGCTGAGTCAATATGCGCGGACTTACCTTTGTACGCTGTGGTGTTGCTCACAGTCCATTGATATGTACTTGGGATGGAAGAGATGGCGCTCAATTGCGTCTCCAAATTTGACGTCAAGCCAATGAAAGAATATCCCTTGACCACATCTGTGTTGACCGATTCGTCGATATCCCAGATGCTTGACCAGTGTAGCGTCTGATTATCGGACGAACCAGTGACATCGTAGTATCCAGTACAGCACGAGCCACTAATGTCTTGGTAATTGTAGTTCATGGAATACACGATCCACGGCGTGTTTGCAAGAACCTCGTAGTCATCGGGGGCACCGCAATATTTAGTCAGAGTGCCTCGGGGAGCAACGACAGTGCCGACCTTTTTCCTAGCAGCAGAAACGGTCGCTGCCACGGGCAGCAACATCAAAAGTCGCATGAGCATTTTTGATAGAAAGAAGCAAAAGACAGGGCAAAAGAGCGACTGTAACTGAGACCCAGAAAAGCGAACTAGACTGCACCGACTAGAGCCAAAGTGTCGAAGCAACGCAGAAGCTTGAGAAGAGACTGACAATGACCCCCTTTAGAACATGATCATGCTATCTATTTAAGTTGAACCCTATGAACCCTCTAGGATTTCAGTGGTGGATTTGCTTTCCGGGTTAATTAAATCCGCAAATTGACCCTATTCCCGGTATGCACTGAAGACCCCAAAGTTTCATTTCATTGAAACAAGCGATGACATCTTGGCTGCCGGGGCCGACCCCTGACTGCGTACATGCATTAGGCAGGTGAGTATCCACCACCACTCCGACTACGCCTTTTCAAAGAAGCGATTCTTCGGCCGAGGAAGTCCAAGGTGCTCGCGTAACGTCGTTCCCTCATAATCGCTGCGAAAGAGCCCACGACGCTGTAGCTCGGGAACCAGACGCTCGCACACATCGTCCAAGCCCTCTGGCAGAAATGGCATCACGATAGTGAATCCGTCTGCACCCTCCTCTACGAGCCACTTCTCCATCTCGTCTGCAATGCTTTTGGGTGTTCCGATGAAGGACAGTCCAGCAAAGCCTCCATATCGCCCCGCAAGCTGCCGAACTGTGAGGCCCTCCTCCTCGGCGAGTTTGAGCACACCTTCTCGGCCTGTCTTGCTTGCATTCGTCTCTGGGAGATCTTTGGGAAGCGGGCCGTCAGGGTCAAATCCCGATGCGTCAGCACCCAGAATCACAGAGAGCGAGGCAATGGCAGTGTCATAGTGTACAAGACTGTCAAGCTCAAGTCGCTTTTGCTTGGCGTCCTCGACTGTATCGCCGACAATCACCATTGCGGCTGGCAAGATGTTGATGTGATTCCGATTCCGGCCTGCACTCTCAGCGCGTGCCTTGATGTCGGCGTACAGCGCTTTGCCGCCCTCTAGGTCTCGCGGCGAGCAGAACACCACCTCGGCCGTCTCGCCCGCCAATTGTCTGCCGGGGTCAGACTGGCCAGCTTGAACGATCACCGGCCACCCTTGCACCGGCCGTGCGATATTCAGCGGTCCGCGTACTGACAATTCATCACCCTTGTGGTTCAGTGTGTGCATCTTCTCCGGATCCACATATATCCCGGACGCTTGGTCACGAATAAATGCGTCGTCTGCGAAGCTGTCCCACAGTCCGGTCACAACATCGTAGAATTCTCGAGCTCGCTTATATCGATCGCCGTGCTGCATGTGCTCATCTTGGCCGAAGTTTTTGGAAGATTCTGGGTTTCCCGTCGTCACAATGTTCCATGCTGCTCGACCATTGCTAAGATGATCCAGAGAGGCAAAGCGTCGGGCGATATGATATGGCTCATCGTATGTAGTCGATGCTGTTGCAGCGAGGCCGATCTTCTCTGTCACCTGTGAGAGCGCCGAGAGCAACGTGAACGGCTCGAATGATGTGACGGTATGGCTGCGTCTGAGTGCCTCGATAGGCATGTTCATCACGGCGAGATGATCTGCCATGAAGAAGGCATCAAACTTGGCGGCTTCCAGTTTCTTGATGAATGACTTCAGATGAGATAGGTTGAAGTTTGCGTCAGGATAAGAGCCTGGGTACCTCCATGCGCCACTATGTAGACTCACCGGCCGCATGAACGCGGTGAGATGGAGCTGTTTCTGAGGTTCTGACATTGCTGTAAATAATATATATGAAAGCAATAAGGCCGACCACGACAGACTTTCCCAAGTGTTTGGAGCCGAAAGCACTATCAGACTTATAGCAATCAGTGATGACAAATCCGGCGCCGCGGTGATCACGACATCGAGGTGAGGGGCTCATATCGCTCCGATCCTAAGTAATCACACCGGCATGAGGTCTCACGGCAATCCGAAGTTACCGAATATCTGCCTTACGCAGGTATGTGCCAAGGTCCAACAAAGTGATCAGTCGAACATGACGGCTCTAGTATTTTTGCCTTCGCAATTTCAAGTAAATGGCCGCTCCTTGTCTGAATGCTCAATTGGATACTGGGCTCGACACTTTTCCAGTGGCTCCCGTATAAATAAGGCCAGAGCCTGTTCGATCCGCTAATTATATCAAACATCAAGTGTCGTCGTTAGATGGGCGCACATTTGTGCCTCAATTCTCAACCCTCAGCCCTCTTGCAAGCAAGCCAGACTTGCAACACAAAGGTCCTTTGCGAGACTCTTACATAATCATACATGTGTTTGACTTTTCTTTGCAGAAGTCATCATTGGTAGTTGGAGCATTGTAGTACTTCTTAGTTGTTGAGCACTTGATTGTCCAGTAGAGCTCCTGAGCAAGCACTCGATGGCTGTCTGCATTCAGATGTGGCCTGTTTGCAGCAACCTTTTTGAAGGATTCCGTATTCAGCGTCCATAGCCTGCCATGTCATGGTCAACCTAATCATGGCCAGCATGGTTCCAAAGCTGCTACAATCTTGATTCTCCTATGATTCTTGTTGAAGTGGAAGAGGGGAAAACAGTAAAGCGATTGGAAAACGAACAATCTGTGAACCAGCTGCGGCCTTTCCCACTTGATTGAAGTGCCTATCGAATGATGTTAGCTTGACCTCAGATGAAACATAATGGGCTCTTTTTAGCCCATTGATGTATTGGTGAGGCGTGAGAAACTTACATAATCTCTTGCAGAACAATGCCTCCCAACATACTGAAATTTGGGCCAACTTTATCTCCAATCTTGCTGCAGGTCATCTCACTCAAAGTTGGCCACGTCCAGGCCTCATCGCATGGTTTCATCAGGGCCTTGTTGGAATTTGTTTTATAATGGTCAAGCCAAGCCATAGCTTCTTTATCATCATCCTCTTCGAAACAAAAGTCTGAGGCCGAAAGCTTAGCTGGATTATCTGTGATTTCGAGATCTGCCAGGCAAGCAGCTCCGTCGGCCTGTCCTGTGGGGTGAGCAATATCGACGCCGATAATATCCTGAAAGACCTTAATGACCAGTTATTAGCAAACTTTGGAATGTTAGACCACCCTCAATGTCACCAAAGTAGAGAATTTTCCCTATTATGCAATTTTGTAAAAGCAGGGCTTCAATATATTATTTCGCAACATGGTCCTGCCAGCGCTTCCGGGACCCACAATAGCTGACGGCCCTGGGGGCCTGGCCAGGTTTAACGGTTGCTTACACCTGGCCTTTCATCGCGACCATCCGCGTCAGCGCTGTTGGTCCTACATAGCAGTACCGAGAACATGATGAATCACTGTAGCCTTGGTGGAAATTGTTATATGAAGCCACGGTTACCTGTCATCTTGCACGGTGCTGAGCATCAAACCGAATACAACGTATCAAAGTCAAGCTCGCTGTAGCTGACAAGCCTCATCATGTTCTATGTTCTCGATCGATGTTTGCATTACGACCTCGTCCGACGTTTGGGATCTGGCGGCGAAAGACTTCACTGTGACCCTCCAACTCGTTCTGCCCGAGCAGGCAGGCTCACCCATCACTTTTCGCAATTCAAAAACGGGCTTGTTGAATTATAAGCTTGGTCAAGATGATGGCGGCCTCGTTTACAAAAATCTTGCAGAGTCTGGAGGCACCTTAGAGTTGGGCCGGGTTTTCGTCTGCACATTCGGAGGAATTTCTCAGAGGCCCTTGCCGCTCAATAGGGGTATCAACGAGTCCGCATTCACGACACTCTACCCAGGAAAGCCGTACACTATTGTAGTAACGCATACGTCTCGACAATTCCCAGACGCTGTCAAGTCCAAGGCCGGTAGTCAAATTGGAGAGCTCGAGCAAATACAGCCAGATTTTGAGAGCATTGGGAGGTGGCCCTGTACCCATGACTTTGGTGACGGCAGTGCTTGTACATTTGAGTGCGGTATCAGCGATGAAGCAGTCGTGTCTGAGTGGTGGAGGGGAACTAAGGAGGATATTCTTACAACCAGGCCTCCTGGAACATGGCCCGATGACGATAATCAGCTCATGCCGACCCGCCATGATATGATACAGTACAACGTGGTCAGGACTGCAAAATTCTCTTTAAAGAGACCTGATACCCAAGAGAGGCCACTGCTGTCACAATGATCTCCTATTTCCTCAGCGACAGATCATATAGTGGTTTCAGCATCAAAAACTCCTAGATTATACAGGATTCTACTCCTACCTACTTTAAATTGTGGTTTGAGGCTGGAAGTATGGGTCACCTAGCCTACAATGATCTGGAGCACTTTACTTATTCTTTCTACCAAGAAATTACATTGTATGGTCCTTGGTGAGTATAGAGTACTGATTGATAATTTTATGCAGCGGCGTCTATGGTCATATTCTAAACAACGAGCAGCCAGCCTGCAGTACCCATGTCTGATGACCCGGGCTCGCAGCCGCATTCCCGGACAGGAACCGTCCTTCTTCGTTGCAAGCTGCGGCCTACGATCAAATTGCAATGCAGTATACAGTAAGCAATGGGATCAAGACTGCGCCGTATGATGCAATATTGCATTGCAACATTATAATGTGACGTGGCGACATGCAACACTGTGCCGCAACTCGCAACCTTACTTAATATCCTGAAGGACTCCTGGACGGCCGCAGGCTGGAAGCCTCCCATGGCATGGCATGGCATGGGGATACTTCAACAATTCTCCTCCGATCTACTCAATTCCCAAAACTTTTGCTCATTCTTCTTTAGGACTGACAATCCCAAAAGATTATATTCGCAAAAAATGGCTGATCAGGTAGCAGACTACGTTGTTGTTGGCGGTGGCCTCACAGGGTGCGTCGTCGCTTCACGCTTGAGGCAGAGTGCAAACAAACCAGAGGTTGTCCTTCTAGAAGCTGGACCAGAAACCACCAATCCAGCTGCTTCTGGATTTATCAGTGGCCTTTCCCTGCTAGGCAGCGACCTCGACTACACTTACCAAAGCCAGCCCGTTCAGAGCACGCACAATCGTCTGCACATGCTCAATGCTGGCAAGTGTCTCGGCGGCGGCAGCATTCTGAACTACGGCGGCTGGCTGCCCGCAGATGCTGCCGATTATGACGAATGGGCGGACACTGTCAAGGATCCACGCTGGAGCTATGAAGGTCTGGAACCATGGTTGCGTAAAGCCGAAGAGATGATGCATGTTGTTACCATCGGGGCGGCTGAAGAGGGCCAGAGAAAATATCGTCTTCGCGATGCTGTCAAGGAAGCGTGGACCGAGCTTGGTGTCACGCATAATGTGTCGAGGGAGTATGGTACTATCGGGGGCCTGACCGAAATGCGCGAGAACTCACACGACGGCATGCGACAGCCTTCGCAGACGGTGTATTCACTCGATGGTGTCAAAGTTCTGACAGATGCCACCGTAAACCGTATCATATTCTCTGGATCTACTGCCTGTGGTGTTGAGTGGAATGATGACCGCAAGATTCTAGCACGGAAGGAGGTGATTATATGTGCCGGCGCATACAGAACCCCACAGCTCCTGCAAGTATTTCTTTCTTCACACTCGCTGTTTGTTCCTTATTACATACTAAATAATGATCTATCCGGGAGGCGGAATCCAGCTAACGACTCGAATAGGATGCTTTCTGGAATTGGCCCGTCTGCTGAGCTCACCCAACGTGGTATCCCCATTGTATACGACTCGCAGTATGTAGGGCAGAATCTCCACGACCACTTTGCTGTATACTTTGCCTTCCGGCTACGTGATGCTGACCAAGGGTATGCGTTGGGAAACGCTGCGTGGGGACAAAACCCGGCATTGAATAAAGGCCTCCCCTGGGATTGGGTCGTCAGCCAGCCACTTCCGCCAGAGATTCTTGCAAAGCAAGATGGGCCTGTCAATGAGCGGAAGAAAGGAAGAAACCTCTGTAAGCAGTTTTCTGTTCACAAGGAGACGCTTCCATCCTGGGACTCTCTTCGTTCTGCGCCTCGCATGATTGAAGTCATCGGGAAACCCCCTCAGTCCTTGGAGTCTTTGAGGCATTTCGTGAGCGGATGTGAACAGAAGATTCTAACAACGAGACCACGATTCAGATGAGATCATCACAGTCTACGTGCCTCCTGGGATTCCAGGAATCCTAGTAAATGGTACGCATATCGCGACTTCGACTATGCTGCTGCTTCCCAGTTCTCGCGGAACAGTATCGCTTGCCTCGGGAGCTGCCAATGTGAAGGAGAGCCCGCATATCCGGCCCGGCTATTTCTCAACTCAGTTGGACCGTGATACTCTCATCCATGCGGCTCGTCAGACGCTCAAGGCTATGCTGACTACTGCCTCAATGGGAAGTATCGTGGAGAGTGAAACTCCACCATCTGGCCCGGGTGTTGACAATTTGGAACCACTTACAGCCGAGTCTAGCGATGAAGCAATTGAGGATCGTATTAGACGAACGGGGACACAGCATCACCACTCTGGTGGCACTGCAGCAATGGGGAAGGTGGTGGATACAGAAGGAAGAGTACTAGGGGTGAAAGGATTGAGGGTTGCTGATGCGAGCATAGTTCCAATTCCTTTGGGCGGCCATCCACAGGCGACGCTTTACGCATTGGCTGAGCAGTTGGCTATCATGATTGTCAAGGAATAGGAGTGACAGTCCGGGAGACCTGATATCTTACTTTGTGGTACGGTGGCAGGATTGAATTACCCACATCCAGCAAAGTTAGCCGTATGGAATTGATTTCTCCTTTGGGGAGGGGGGGTTCCTTCATGTTAAGTGGAATGAGCTTTAGAAAAATATGCTTTGAGTATCTGCGTAGAAGTGCATCTAAGCTCCATCATTTGTGGTAAGGTGCATGCCATTGCAAGGAGTAATGGATCCCAAAAGATTTGTATAACGAAATAGACCCGGCAGCATCTTTCAGTGACCAGAGCAACAGAATACGTCTTCATTCATAATACTTTCTCTCCAATATTCCAACCACCTAACTTCTCAAGGCTGCCAAACCATCCCTCACGACGGCAAGCCCCCACCCATCCTCGCGGGGCACCAGGCGAACACACTCCCCAACCTGTTCGCGAGATAGCTTGAAAGCAACGTGAGCGTCAATAAGCACGCTGCCAATTTTCTCCTCCCGACTAAGATGGTCACGCCCCGCCTTTAGCGTCCTTTCCTTTTCAATCACCTGTCTTCCGCCCTCCCCAAATAGTCGTTCCCAAGCCAAGTATTCGTCCTTGTCCATATCATTCATCTCGACATAGAAGCGCGCTGCTGCCTCCGTCAGAGAAAAGTCAAAGCACAACAGCAGCAGCGCGATGGCCATAGTGAGAGAGTAGCACGCCAGCGTTGAGCCCGGGCATATGCGCTTCCCAAAACCAAAAGCAAAGCACGCGTGCGTATAGTCCAGCGTCGTTGGTCGACAGGCTTGTTGCTCTCCGGTATTTGCAGCAGGGCCGAGCCAGCGGCTTGGGTCGAATCTCCACGGGTCGCGAAAGGTCGCGCTATCGTGGTGTAGGCCGTAAATACTGCCCAGCACGGTCGCGCCGCTTGGAACGTCCAACCTCTTCGACCCCATTTCGCCTTTTCCACGCCCTAGGGTGAGAGATTGTGACTCTGCCCTGGCGAAAGTATGCCCCACTCCTGAAGCACCGGATGGCGTCAATCTGAGCGCTTCTTTCACAAACCCAGCCAAGAGTGGAAGGCCCTGCAAGTCCTCAAAGCTTGGCACGGTCTTCGTCCCTCTTTCATTGTGTCTAAAAGCCATCAGCCCGTCCATCTCCACCTGCGCCTGGCGCGTGGCCTCCGGATTACATGCCGCGCCTAGAAGGAATGTGTTGATCGTCATGGCCGTGGTCTCGGTCCCCGCCTCAAACAGTCCGGCTGCAAGATAAGCAATGGCATCGCGGTCAAGTTCTCCGTCACAAGCGGGCCCACGCATGAGCTGCGCTGCAGCACATCCTTCCACGGGTATGACAACCTCCGGAACTTGTCGTTTCTGGGCCTCACTACAGCTGCTGCTGCTGAGTCTCACCTCTACATCATGGAGGAGACGACCGAAAAGAGAAGCTTCAAACTCGTGATCAGCGTTCAGTCTCCTTTTCCATGGTGACAGAATCGCAGGAAAGATGTCCAGAAGCGCAAAGTTCTCAACCCAGTACCTTCCTGGCTGAAAAGCGCTCGCAATATTCCGCGAAACAACCTCAAGATCTTTGAGGATAGAATCGTCCGGGGTAGCGGCACGGCGCGCATACGTGATCTGAAGCACCGTCGACGCCGTGAAGCGCGACACCTCGTCCACAACCCGCTTACCCCTTCCTAGTGCTCCATCCTCGTCGATATCAGCAAGGCGCTCCACCAGCATTGCTGCCTCGATACGCAACGCTGGCGCCCACAACGTTCGCACTTTCTCCCGCGTCAGCAAACTCGCAAAGGCCTTGCGATGGTGGAGCCACGTGGGCCCGTACGGCATCAATACGATTCGACGTCCGCGGCTCAAATACTTGCCCGCTGCGATGGACGGGGCCCGCGAAGCGCACGAGTTGAGAAGTCTTTTCAAAGTGCCGTCGTCGCCCGCCAGTGAGTTGATGAGGATGGTGGTATCATCGCCGTGGCGGAATTGACCGGTAAGAAAGAGAAAAATGGTGTTCAACCACTGCACCAGCGCGGCAAGAAAGCTCCTTGTTCCCTGCTTGACGCGAATGACGGGACCATGGTAAATGGATAGCCGTAAGTTGAATCGTGTGTCGTATATTGGCCACTGGCCTCCATCGTAGTATAGCGCACTGCCGTCAAGCGTTGGGACCTGGTCATTATAATTGCCTGTCGATGTTTGGCATCTTGATTTTGCTACTTTGCGCCGACTGTGTGAGCTGATCACATATCCCACGAGACAAAGGATCGTAAGCAGCGGTGGCAGGTGATAGTAGCTTTGCACCATGGCTGCGATATGTGCTGAAAAGCCCATGGAGTTTACGGGCTCAGCGTTGCGATTTGTTAAACCGTATGGGTATTTAATCCCTTGGGACAATAGAAGCAGCTCTCCAATTGAAAATTGATGATTGGTCGTCTTACATGGCTGCTAAACTAAAGAAAGGTTTGGCGTCAGTATACTAGTCAGTTGGACGATTTCCGTTTGGGGATATTTGCATGAAGCTGTTTGTACCTCACCAAGGGCGAACGAAGTAAGGGCGAGGCAAGCACTAATCATATCACACGTGTTGTACTGCGTATTGTGCCTTCTTGCTTGCGAGTCATTGACACCCACACCTGCACGGGCAGTTCATTTAGGACGCGTCCTTCTCCAATGGATGGATGCTGACCGCCAGCTAGAGTCACGCCACTATTACTATTGACGACAATTAGAGTTCACGGCTTACATTGCTCTCTCCTGGGTGTGGTCGTTGCCACATTCCACGTAGTTTGGTGATTGGAAGAACCTGTGATCATACGACTTCGCAATTGAGCTCGAAAGCCTAGTTCAGTGAACTTGACTGAATGGACAGAACACGCATTACTCATATACAGTAACAATGCCGTAGGTAACGCCTTTCGCCCCGTGTTGCACAAACCCCTATTCTTGGGCCACATTGATGCAGTGCCACAAAAAGACCGTTGTCATCGAAGTCCCCAAAAACAACAAGATTGTCAGAAATGTGAGCTGTGCGCCCATGAACACGGCAATGAACGCCCAATACACCAATTCGCTCAGTGTCAAGCCGAAGACAGCGCTAGTTGCCTTCTTTGCTTCATTGCCAGGGCTCTACTCTGGCGGACCCAAGCTTAGCACATCCAAGCCATCCTTCAATTGGCTCTTGCTTGGCATTTTACCCAGCGCCATGAGCTCTGCAGACTGCGTCATGGCTGGGTCGTAGCCCATACTCGCCATGGCGACGACCGTCTCCCCTTTGGTATAGTATGCAGCCCATTTGCTTTCTTCCAAGCTGCCCTGGATCACAACGTCATCATACCCGCCAATCGTGTTACCGCAGTACCGCAGCTGAGCGGTCAGCGCGCTCCAGAAGACTGGAGTGAACGGTGCGGGCTTCTTGCTCGGGGCGACGATGTGGCTGGCAACGGTGCGACCGGCATTCTGTGCCACGTTCCAGTGCTCGATGCGTACGTACTTGCCTTCACCGCCGGGGCCGTGGTAAGGGTAGGATGCAATATCGCCAATGGCATAGACGTCCTTGAAGCCGACGACACTGAAGTTTTCGTCAGTCTTGAGGCTGCCATCGTCTTCGAGCTTGGCGATGCTATTTTCTTTGAGATACTCGGTGGCGGGCGACACTCCTACGCCAAGTATGACGAGGTCGGCTTCGAGGCTGGTACCATCCTTGAGGATGATGGCGCCGACCTTGGAAGGGTCTGACTTGGAGGGCTCAGCCTTTTCGACGCCTGCGTTCATGTAGAACTTGACCCCCTTGCCTTCCAGACCTTTCTGGATGGCAGCACCGACTTCCTTGCCCAAAACACGTTCGAGTGGAGCGGCTTCCATTCCTATAATAGAAACGTCGTTGTCTGCGGCGGTGGCATTGGCAGCCTCCATGCCGATGAACGAGCTACCCACCACTACGATCTTCTTGCCCTTTTCGCCAATGGCGTCGTTGATCTTCTTGGTATCGTTGATATTCCTCAGGGTGAAGATGTTTTCAAGGACCTTGAAGCCCTGCAGGGGCAAAACCTTTGGGGTGCCACCGGTGGCCAAAACGAGTTTACCATAGCCAAAGGTTCCACCGCTTTTGGTGGACACGGTCTTGTCCGCAAAGTTGACGCTGGTGACTTCGTCGTCCACAATTTCGACACTGCCGCTGTCGAACCAATCCTTGTCGCGCCATTGCACCTTGCTAGGATCCGCAATCAAGGCCTTGGATAGCTTGGTGCGGTCGATAGGGAGGTATCCTTCGTTTGAAATCAGCGTGATTGGGCCGTCAAAGCCGCCTGCTCGCAAACCCTCAACGGTGCCCATGGCACCGGAGCCACCGCCTACGACGAGCACCCTGTCCTCTAACTTGGCACTGTGAGCGGTGCACTTGAAGTTGGGCTTGCGTCTGCCGGCTTTGATCTGGTCCTCCTCGCCGGTGACGTAAACGGCGCCGTCATCCTTCTGGGCTACCTTGAACACGGTAAGGGCATCGAGGGCAGGGGCATCTTCGATATCGCCAGTCTTTGCGTTGAAGCAGGCTAGTGAGAGAAAAAGAACCGATTGATTAGTCTCGCATGCTATACGCAATGATGGAAGACAAGATAAGAACGAAATTACCTCCGTGCCAAGGGCAAGTCAGACGTCCATTGGTAGTCAAGACACCCTTCACCAAGGGAGCGCCATAGTGGGTGCATTTAGGGCCTAGCGCCTGGACCTTTCCGCCAGCATTGACAAGCAGTACTTTGGCATCGAGGCCCTCGACATCGACCTCCTGCTTGTAGCCGGGCTTGAGGTCAAGCGAGGTGACGCCCGAGAGCTTGTATTCTTGGGCCATGGCGAGGGTTGTTGACGTGCTGAAACAACGGGGAACGTTGTATGGGGGCAGTTGTGATAGGTTGCGGGTTAATGGTAGGCAGGTGTAGGCAATAGCAGTGGATCTTGCAATTCTGCAGAAAGAATTGGTTGTGATCCTGGAGGTAACGGAAGTCATGAAGGTCGCGATCCGTTGTCAGGTGGAGGGAAGAAGGAGAGAAGGGTGTAGCAAATAAAGCCCAGGGTGACGTTGATGATAAGGCCGACCTTGAGAGTTGGGATGAGGGGTTGATTGCAGGTCACCTCTACTATGGTACTGTACATAATAGACGGTATCCCTAATTCGACTGGCAGCTGCGACCGTCAGTGCTGCGTCAGGCTCCCCTGGCTCCCGTTCCCGCACTGAGGCACAACTGGACTGGCACACATTGAGACACCATGCATTACAAGTGGTGATGCTCCCAAATACGGGAGGTGTAATTGGCCAAAGCTCACCCCCCTGCTGTAGCTATGAATGACGACATGAGTATCCGACCCCACTATTATGAATCCGCCAAACGCTAATTTGTGGTTCGTTTTCTTCCAGATAATTAATAAACCTCCGCCCTCCTATATGATTACCAGTTGAATCCCATATGCGACTGCGAGTTCGGGTAGGCCAATGCAACGAATGAGCCGAAATCCAGTAGGTTTCTACACGATCCTCTCGTAATTCCTCCGCCATATCCCTCCTATGGCCAACGCGATTGGAGATACGTGCGATTCTGCTGGACTGTCTTGCAATTATCAGACGTCACCAATCAGGCCAACATGCGTGGGCCGGACAAGCTGCTCGAGTGAGTAGTCTTATGTTAGTTTTTCATGACTCTTCTCTCTCCTATTGTAACTATCGAAATGAGTCTTTTGATGTCCGTGACTGTGCGAAAACCGAATCATCACATCTACATAAGCGCTAAAGTTCTCTGCTTATGGGGGCATTGTGGAGCAGCCGTTACATGTAGGGCTGCCTAAAGTCCAGCTGAAAGAAGGTCAGACGGATTGAAGGGGCTTGGACAGTACCCTGTGTACTTAAGGTCCAGCATTGGGTGGATGGACCAGTCCAGATACATAAGACCATGTCCGTGGTCTCTAGGGGAGCTTTGTTGATGGATACGCCATTTTCGGAATCTCCAACGCTGTGCGGTATGTGTGATCATGGAGGACGAGAGGGCTTCTACATCGAGCAAGGTTGGCGCAGGAAGGCGGACAAGGACCAACACGGGATGCATCACTTGCAGGTTCGTCGAAGCTGGTGACGAATTGTAATCTATGCCCATCGGTTCGAATTCTTAACAACTTGAACATCCAGGATTCGCCGTGTCAAATGTGACGAAACAAAGCCCAACTGCAACAGATGCGCCTATTCGAAGCGAGTGTGCGATGGGTACCTTGCACCAACACCACCACAGTCACGCTCCCCTCCGCCTGGTCCGGGGTCGTCCAAGGCCAGCAAGCCGCTTTCACGCCGTGCGCTCGCATTGGCAGTCCGTCAACTCAATGCCCCAGGGCCGTCTGCGCGCCTCTTGTCACCCTCATCGTATCTTAGCGACGATGTGGCATGCTTCGATTTCTTTCGCTTTCGTCTGACCACAGGAGAAAGCGGATCTAAAGACTCACAGACCGTCAGGGGCTTCTGGAACTCGACGCTTCTTCAGGCTTCGCATGCCGAGCCTGCGGTCTGGCATGCTGTCGCCGCTCTCGGTGCCCTGTATCGCAAGTGGGAAGTCGTGTCTAGCGGTAGTAAATGTCGTTACACTAGCCCTGGGTCCGGGACTGTTAAGTATGTTGATGACGCCGACCCGAGTACCAGCAGCTCGACAGACGATGAGATTGAGAGTGATCATGGAAGGACCATCGGCTTACATTCCGTGCGCCTGGCTGAGCAGGCTGGCATATGCTACACCAAAGCCTTGAGTCTAGCCAAATCTGTTCGAGATCCAAGCCTCATGCTCGTCCTCAGTCTTGCTCTCGCAGCGACAGCGAACCTATCAGGGAAATGGATCGATAGCAGCGTCCACTACCAAGCAGGTCAGAGGATCATGTCACAGTTCCGGAGGGACGTTCCAGGCGAGCCAATGACAGAGCTCCAGATCAACGCTGCAGAGAGCCTTGCAAAGCTGGGTCTGCAATTGGTGTCTTTCCAAGAGCAAAGCGCGCCATATCCCTGTATTGAAATACAGGAGGTCAGCGTCAGTGCCACTGGCGAGCCTTTCCCTCGCACACTAGTGTCGTCGCAAGATCAAAGGGTTTGGGGCCTTCACCGTGCCAACATCGAACTCGTAGACATTATCCGGCGGATTCTGCTTGAGGCAGGCAGATATAACCCGGGAGGTCTGTCAGACCCAATGGACAATAATCGAAAGCAAGTCCAACTCGCGATCATTCACGACCTAGAAAAATGGGAACTCGATATAATTCACGTACTCTCCAATACGGCCGACCCCACTAACCGCACGAGGCTCGACCTCCTCTCCATCAAGCTTCTTCACACCATCGCGCGCCTCTTCATCGCTGCCAGCGTCATGAGCCCAGAAACCCACAGCGAGGTAAGCTGGGATAACCACCTTGCGCACTTTGACCGCATTCTCACGCTGGTCGCACTCATCCTGCGCACGGAAGCCCAACAGAACCCTTTCCTACTCTCCGTCATGTCACTGGACGAGCCGGCCATCAATATGGCGCTTTGGGTCACCGCCACCCGCTGCCGCCACCCCGCCGTGCGGCGCCGCGCACTACAACTCTTACGGGACGCGCGTCGTCTCGAGGGTGTATGGATGAGTACCAGTGCGGCGGCGGCGGCGGAGCGGATGGTTGAGATCGAGGAGAGTGGCCTAGACGTCCCGCTCACCTCGCAGACGGTGCCGCGGTGGGTGGAGCTTGAGCCAACGCTGATCGCTAAGATCGCGGCGGAGGAGTACGAACCGCGTTCATGGCTGGGGCCGGAGGCAGAGTGGGCCGTGGAGGCGGCGTCAAAGTGGGACGTGCCGGGCGAGGTGCTGGTGCCGCTGGAGCGACGCATCACTCAGGTTGATGTGACTGCGGAGTACGATGCTCACATCGGCAGGTCGCGGGGCGATTTGGTATTGACATTTGCGGGGCCGGATGAGTGTGGACTTTTGAGACGGGGGAGAGTGTCGGTGTATTTCTGAGCTGAGGACGGGGAACGTCCGCAGCCAATTGTGGACGCACAGTTTTGTGAATAGGTATTCTTGCTAATTGACATGAGGGGTCACATAAAAGGTGTTCCAATGTGAGTTTTCTCTTGGATCCGGTACATGCCTTTCATTTGACTAATCATTCTTTACCCGTCATTCAGGGTTGCTGCGGCCTAGGGGAAAGATGTGGTGGTCGTTTTGGCCACCAGAAAATTCATCGGTACAAGCTTCTCTTCGTAGGGGTATCATGGTAAACAATGACTTAAGCAACACCGGCACGACCTATCTTGACTCAGTGTGTCCAGACTCGAAGCGTTGCCC